>JBBPTI010000086.1:0-25831 GCA_038093995.1 Tylopilus aff. callainus | reverse complement strand
GGAAGACCCAAGAAGAATTGATTGGGGCTCCGACTACTTACAGGCGGTCTTATATACTACTACAAAGCGGAGTCCAATCGGAGACTAAACTAGCTAAGGGCAGGCATGGTTACTAAATAAGGAAGTGTGAGGCAGAAACTGGCCTGGTCCATGTGAGGGGGGCGATGCTGCGGGCTAAATGCTACTGGAGTGGGAAAGAGTGGCAAGCAATGGCACCATCACAAGGTTAATGCCATTGGAGTGGGAAGTGAAGGTGTACTTATGGCGCAATAGCAGGAGTATCGCTATTGGGGTGGGAACGGATGGTGTGCTATGGCGTGTGATGCGCGAGTATCGCTATAGGCATGAGACTGGGTGGCGGCATAAGGCGCCATTGCAACTGCGGATTGCCTGAGTGCTGCGGCGTGGCACCAGTAGCTGGGTAACCGGGGCTTTACTCTACCATGGTCCGGTGCCCGGATGCTGCAGCTATCTGTGCTTACCAGTGTGGGAACAAGACTCGGGCAGGACCGAGTTGCGGCGCTGTGGCGTGGGTCAAAGTGGCTAAAGAAGAAAGTGTAGGAAGGGAATGGAACGTAGTGTAGCCGTGAGTGTAACAGTCTGGTGCTAGGGCAACCCTTTGTATCTGCCTTCTTTTGCAGCAGAACTGATGTCCTCCCCCATGGAAGTGGCATTCTGGGCATTGATTCTTCAGCTTTTTGCAATTTCAGGCCATGTGCCCCATACCTTTGCAATTGAAGCACTTTCCGGTACTTCCCTTGATAACAAAGATGTCTTCTTCATCCATCTCTTCCATTTGGTCTACCTCCATGTGATCTCCATGGGACTGGTAGCCCTGGGGTCGTCTCCTGATGAACATGAGGGCTTTCATGGCGCAACCTACATCTCAGATATTTTGAAGATAGGCTGCCAATATGGACTTTTGGGCTCCTTCTTTGAAGATCTGAAGGATGATGTGCCGGGCCATGTTCCTCTCGAGTAGCTGAATCGCATGGCTGTCATCGATTTTGGCCATCTGATAGAGCACCTCCCATTGGACTAGGAAGTTGTCAGTCTGGAGGGTGCCTTGTCACAACTACTTGAGTTGGGCAATGGCCCAGTTTTTCTGATTTATGGAGCAGAAGAGGCTCTCCATCTCTTGTACGAGCTCATCCCAGGTATATGTTTGGCCTCATCAGAGGCATGTCTGGGCAAAGAGTCCAGCCTTTGGCCCTTTCAGTTGGGATAAGACTGTGGTTACCACTTCATAGCTTTTTGGGAGGATGGTGGACCGATTAGTGTGGAGCCATGCTTTGATCTTGGCCCACCACTCCTTGAATTTAGCAATGGATCCTTCATAGTCTCTGGGGTCCACGAAGACTTCTACCTTTCAGGTGGCCTTACCTCCAGCTGCTGCTGCACTGTTGAGATTGGACATGGTCTGTTCAAGAGCGGCTACATCCTTCAGTAAGGTGGCGGTCTTCTTCTGTTCCTCAACACATTCGTTGTAGAGTTGCTGGTTCTGCTTTGTGAGTGTCGTAAACTCTAATGCAATGGCAGCAATCTTGTCCTCCAGAGTGAGGTTCAGGTTGGCAAGGATTTGGAGTGTGGACTGTGACATAGTGTCGGGCTACATGTGTTTTCAATATGCAGACTCTTTTTCCATTATGGACTACCTAGGTCCTTCTTCTGTATTCCTTGATTACAGCTGGGTGTCTTGTCGATCGATATGGTGTGGATTTAACCAGCGTTATTTGTGGTTGGTTGATCAGTCTCAGTCATTTCTGTTTGTCCTCCTTCTGTTGGAGTCGCATAAACAGTTGTCCTATAGTGGTCACTTGGGGTTTTGAAGAAAAAAGCTTTTTATTTAATAACTACCAGCTGTAGTTCTGTTGTGGCTGTTCTTCTTCAGCGTGAATCGCTTGCCTGTTGTATCTGAAGGTGAAGGAGTAGGTTCCTTCTCTTGCAGCGATCTGGAGTTGTAGCAGGGTGAGCTTTTGTGCGACGAGAGAAAGAAGGCGAAGTAAAAAGTAGGTGAAGAGGGTACTGAAAAAGACAATGAGGAAGGTAAGTATGAACAGCAGGAGCTGTACTATCATAGAAGGGGATGGGGGTGGGCAAGCAGAATACCTATCAGTAGATGTAGGTAAGTGTGGATGAGGAGAAAAGGGGTGATGGTAGCAGGAGCTACTAAAAGAGAACTAAAAATTATGAGGGTGGCGCAGAGATGCGTGATAGCGAAGGTGTCCTGGACTGTTATCCAGTTGAACAAGGATGGTGATGGCATGGTGGCAGGCAGCTCTGGCTGCAGCAATTCTCTCATGGCGGGTGAGGTGGGCTTCTTTGACGAGGAACTGGGCACAGTTCTCTTGCCAACAACAGTACTCTTTGTCAAGGTGGCAGTGAATGTCAGGAGATGTGGGGTCGTGGTAGGGACCCTCAAGGTCGTTCGGGTCGACTAACTCAGGCAGGGTTGACTCATGCTTTATGGTGGGAGAAGGTGAGGGTGATAGTCTAAGGTCCTCCTCCTCTTCCTTCTTTACTTCTCTGTACTCCCCTACTAACCTCCTCTCTCTCTGTGTGGTGGTGGAGGCAGGGTCAAAAACTTGTGCGAAGAGACAGGGGTGCTCCTCTACGAAGAGGTGAGCACTGGTGGCAAGGGCGGTGATGTCAAGGGTGTACTCAGGACACAGGATGGAGATCTGGTCTGGGTTCACTGGGGCAGAGGGCTGTCAGTAATGACAGCCGATGACTCTGTGGAGCTCACTACTAATGTCGGGCTTTGGGGTGGTGGCAGTGATGGCGAAGCAAAAAGGATTCGAGTTATAATGAAACAACCCTTAGGTGGGGCTGCTTAGTGAGCTGTAGGACAGTGAGGAGAAGTAAGGATGACTAGAGCTAGAGAGGACCCAGGCATTGACTAAGGACTAAGGAGAAAACCCAAGATAACTTGAATAAGGATCTTGGGGCTGAATTTGTCGGTCTTATATATGTTTACAGGTTGTTTGTAAGTATTGATACTCTATTACTACTTACAGGTGCTTTAGGGCAGACGTGGGCATGTGGGTCTTATGCTACTGGCCAGGGACGAGTCATGGGGAGTCACTGCACTGCCTTGCACAGCCCGGATGCCAATGATGTGAGATTGCATGATCATGGTGTGATATGGTGCAATGGTGACGTCATGGGGCTGTGCAAGGATGTCTGGGCCACTTACTAAGGTACTCACAGCTTGGCACAGCCATTGTGTGGCGTGTGAATGCTGTCAGCGAGCGGAGCCGGACAGATACCAGTACCAGGATAGGGGAATAGAGCCTAGGAAGGAAGGAAAAAGATAGGGGTGTGAGTGAGGTCATAACACAACATCTCTTTGTTGGCAATTGGGTAATTCCACTCTTTAGGCATCATTGCATGTGAGGAGTATGCAACTGGGTGCCATTTGTTGTCTTTTTCTACCAGGAGAACCGTGTTGGTGGTGAAGGAAGAGGCATCACTTTTGAGCCAGTAATGCTTGTTGTTATCAGGGTAGGTGAGCACCAGGGCAGTGGTAAAAGCCTTCTTGAGCCCAATGAAAGTGGCTTTGCATGCGTTGGTCCAGCAGAATGGTTTGTCTTTCCTGGTTAGATCATGTAAGGGTTGGGCGACCTTGGTAAAGTCCTGGATAAAGCAGCAGTAAAAGTTGGCCATACCAAGGAAGGAGCAGACTCCTTGAACATCTTTCAGTCTTGGCCAATCCATTATTGCATCTACCTTGGTGCTATCCATGCTTACTCCATTTACTCCTACAATCATGCTGAGAAACTCCACTTCCTTTACTGAGAATATGCATTTAAAGGGCTTGATGAAGAGGTCATTTTCTTCAAGCTGCTGGAGTACCTCCTTCACAACCTTTTGATGTTCTTTGACATCGTCAGTTGGAGTGAAGATCATCAGGTTGTCAATGTACACCAATATGTTGGTGGACATGTCAGTGAAAATCTTGTTCATCATTATCTGGAAGGTGGCTAGGGAGTTGCAGAGCCCAAAGAACATGACAAGGGGCTTGAAAGATCCCTGGTAACAGGTGAATGCAGCCTTCCATTCGTTGCCTTCCTTGATGTGTACATTGTTGTAGCCCCATTGGAGATTCATTTTAGTAAAGAGGTGGGCATCCTTGAGCTGATCCACAAGTTGGGAGATGAGCGGGAGGGGGTAGTTGTTTTGTACAGTGTGCTCATTGAGATATTGGTAGTCTTGAACCATCCATTTCTTCCCATCTTTCTTGGGGACAAAGAATACTGGGATGGTTTGCTCAGACTTCGAGGGGCAAATATAGCCCTTGCATAGTTGATCATCAATGAAGTTGTCCACCTCTTGCTGCTCTTGTGGGCTCAGGGGGATGTTGCAACCCTTTTGTGGCTTGAAGGAGTCCTTTAGTTCAATTGCATGATCCCAGGGTTTGCATATGGGCATGCATTTGGATTCCTTCTGCTCAAACACCCAGAGGAATGGGTGGTACTCTATGGGTACTAACTCTTGGGTGCTAGGCTCTTCGGCACTCCTAATCTCCCTTTCTTTGGCTTGGATGCTGTGCACACCCTTTGCTTCTTCAGTGGTCTCTTTCTCCTGTTCTTTGGCCTTCTGGACTACCTGGGAAACTCCACCATAATTGCACAACTCTGGACAGTCCAGCAAGTGCACTGTTCCTTTCTTCCAGTTGATCCAGGGGCTATGCTCTTTCAGCCAGGTATACCCAAGGATCAGATCTTTGTTTCTGAGGTCAGTTACTTTGATGTGGGCCTTTTCAATGTGTCCTTGATATTCCAGTAATACTTCAGCTGTATGGGTAATGGGGCTGGCTCTGTTGGGGGTTCCATCCACATTGTAGACTAGTATGGGGGTTTTGAGGGGATTGAGAGGGATACCATACTTCAGGGTGAAGTTTTTGTGCATGAAGGTGGACTGTGCTCCACTGTCAAGCAACATGGAGGTATTGATGAAGTCACTGGTCTTGGCCTTTACTCGTATGGTTAGGGTGATTTCTTGATGGTTGATGCTAAGAATGTGGATTACGGGGGGTGTGGTTGTCAGGCTTTGCATGCTAGGGGGTGAAACGACCTCAGGCACAAAGGCAAGGAGGCGTCGAGTGGAACGAGCAAGACAATGTCCCGGGTGCTGGGCACAAGGGGACGAGTAGCGAAGTGAAGTGAAACGGAAAAGTAGATCAAACTCCTTATAAGCGGGTGCCTTGTGAGGGAAGACCCAAGAAGAATTGATTGGGGCTCCGACTACTTACAGGCGGTCTTATATACTACTACAAAGCGGAGTCCAATCGGAGACTAAACTAGCTAAGGGCAGGCATGGTTACTAAATAAGGAAGTGTGAGGCAGAAACTGGCCTGGTCCATGTGAGGGGGGCGATGCTGCGGGCTAAATGCTACTGGAGTGGGAAAGAGTGGCGAGCGATGGCGCCATCGCAAGGTTAATGCCATTGGAGTGGGAAGTGAAGGTGTACTTATGGCGCAATAGCAGGAGTATCGCTATTGGGGTGGGAACGGATGGTGTGCTATGGCGTGTGATGCGCGAGTATCGCTATAGGCATGAGACTGGGTGGCGGCATAAGGCGCCATTGCAACTGCGGATTGCCTGAGTGCTGCGGCGCGGCACCAGTAGCTGGGTAACCGGGGCTTTACTCTACCGTGGTCCGGTGCCTGGATGCTGCAGCTATCTGTGCTTACCGGTGTGGGAACAAGACTCGGGCAGGACCGAGTCGCGGCACTGTGGCATGGGTCAAAGTGGCTAAAGAAGGAAGTGTAGGAAGGGAATGGAACGTAGCGTAGCTGTGAGTGTAACATGACCCCCTCCTTAAGGTCCAGATTCCAGATGGACACCGGGGAAAAGGGCGCGAATGGCGGAGTGAGAGACAGGATGAGGGGCGGAAGGGTGGGCACGGTGGAAGGCGGCAAGGGCATCAGGGGAGTTAGCGAGGTTAGCACAAGGTTCCCAAGTGCGCTCAGAGATATCATACCCCTTCCAATGGACCAGATACTGAAGGCCGTGGCCAGCCAAGCGGGAGTCAACAATGTAGTCAACCTCGTACTCGGGGATAGCGGGGTCAGCAGCCAGGGAAGAGGGATTGGGGTGAGGAGGGTGCTGACCGGGGAGTGGGGCTATGAATGGCTTTACCCGTGAGACATTGAGGACAGGGTGAATATGGTAGGAAGCAGGGAGGTTGAGGCGGACTGCGTTAGGGCCGACGAGACCAACGACGGGGAACGGCCCAATCCAGCGATCAGTGAGTTTAGGGGTTCCCGGAATAGAGAGGTGCTCGGTGGAGAGCCAAACCTTATCCCCAACTGAGTAGGAGGGGGCCAGAGAACGCTTACCCACGGCTGCTCACTTCATTGTATCTTGCGAGGTGCGAAGTCATTCCCAGGCTTCTGCCAGATGGTCGGCGTACTGATTAGTGAGGTTATCGGCTGTGGGGGATTGGGTGACAGTAGGTTCTATTCCAAGAACTGGGGCATACGTATGAGTGAGCTGGAAAGGGGATTTACCAGAGGCGGACAACACCCTGGAGTTGATGGTGAATTGCGCGAGCAGGAGCCAATCGGCCCATGAGTCCGGATGGTCTGCACAATAAGTGCGGAGGTATTGCCCTACCTCGCGGTTCATCCGTTCAGTTTGCCCATCAGTCTGTGGGTGGTAGGCGGTGGACAGTCGTTGGTCAATTTGGAGCTGGCGGCAAAGGTCGGTCATAAGGCGGGAGGTGAACTGAGGGCCCCAGTCCGAGACAATGGACTTCGGGAGGCCGTGATGCTTCCAGATATGGTGGAGGTAGATATCGGCGAGGTCGAGGGACGTGCAGGTAGAGTCGCAGGGGACAAGCTCGACCGCTTCTCCAAAGCGGTTGACAACAGTGAGTATGGCGGTGTACAAGTTGGAGAGAGGGAGTCCGGTGATAAAGTCAACCGAGATATCCTGCCAGGGCCCCGATGGAATGGGTAATGGATGGAGGGGCCCTGCGGGGGGTTTGTTCGAGGGTTTGACTTGTGCGCACCTTGGGCACCTCTTCACGTAGTCGGCGGCATCAATTGTCAGGGACGCCCAGTCGTAGTGCCGACGGAGCAACTCTATGGTCCGTGCTACTCCAGGATGGCCGGCTACCGGCGCATCATGATGGAGGCGGAGTACCTTGGGTCTGCAAGCGGGGGGTACGTACACTTTGCCATTCTTCATGCGGTACCCATCCGCGATGTGGTATCCCTGGCCCTCTAATCTCTTTTGCACCGGGGCGGGAAGCTTGATGGTCTCGTGCGATATCTGATCCATCAGTCAATCTCCTGAATGATGCAAGACTGTGGCTTCTTCGGTCAGCTCTTCATTGGCCTCTTCCTGCTGCGCCTGCCTGCGCGTGCGAACCTGTATCTTTTCCGGGGGTATCACCACCACATCGTGGTTGTTTTCTGCATCTTCTACCGCTAAGTCTTCCCGGCGCGATAGCGCATCGGCTTTCCCCATGGTAGTTCCGGCTTTGTGGCACCATTTGAAATTGAACTGAGAGAGGTATTGGGCCCAGCGGGCCTGGCAACGGTTAAGGTTTTGACGGGTCATGAACCACTTGAGGTTCTTGTGGTCATTCCATACCTTGAACTGCTGTTCGGCCCCTTCCAGGTAGTGGCGCCAGTTTTCCAACCCTCTTATCACACTCAACATCTCTTTGTCAGCTATGGGGTAGTTGCGCTCTTCTGGGGACATGGCATGTGAGGCGTATGCTACCAGGTGCCACCGGTCTTCTTCTTCCACTAGTAGGACCCTGCCGGTCGCATAGCTGGAGGCGTCGCACTCGAGTCGGTACTTTTTATTATGATCAGGGTAGGCTAGCACGGGGGCAGTGGTGAAGGTTTCCTTTAGGCGATCAAAGGCTGTTTGGCACTGATCGGTCCAACAGAAGGGTTCGTCTTTCTTGGTTAGGTCATGGAGAGGCCGCGCAATATGGGCAAAGTCCTGTATGAAGCGGCGGTAGAAGTTGGCCATGCCTAGAAAGGCCTGAACTCCTCGGACCGTGGTGGGGACCGGCCATTCCTTTATGGCGGTTACCTTGCTTGGATCCATGCTCACCCCGTTTACCCTGATGATCATTCCGAGGAACTCCAACTCTGTGACCCTGAAGGTGCACTTCTCCGGCTTGACAAAGAGGTCGTTTTCTTCCAATCGCCGAAGGACTTCTAGGACTATCTTCTCATGCGCTTTGCAGTCGTCCGAGGGGGTGAAAATGAGGAGGTCGTCAATGTATACCATGACGTTTTCGGCCATGTCGGCGAAGATGTCGTTCATCATGGTCTGGAAGGTGGCGGGCGAGTTGCAAAGCCTGAAGAACATTACTAGTGGCTCGAAGGCGCCACGGTGACAGGTAAATGCAGCCTTCCATTCGTCCCCTTCCTTGATCCGGACATTGTTGTATCCCCAACGGAGGTCCATTTTGGTAAAGAGCCGAGCGGTGCGGAGTTTGTCGATGAGCTGGGTGATGAGCGGGAGTGGGTAGTTGTTGCGGACCGTGTGCTCATTGAGATACCGGTAGTCCTGTACCATCCGTTTGCGGCCATCCTTCTTTGGCACAAAGAAGACCGGGGAGGTTTGTTCGGACTTGGAGGGGCGGATGTATTCTTTAGCGAGCTGCTCATCCACGAAATCATCTACCTCTTTCTGCTCCTGCGGACTTAGTGGGATGTTTTGGCCCTTTCTTGGCACAAAGCTGTCTTTTAACTCGATAGCGTGGTCCCATGGCTTTCAGACTGGCATCCTTTCGGACTCCTTCTGCTCAAAGGTCTTGAGGTAGCGGTAGTACACTGGGGGTACTAACTCTCGCGGAGTTTTTCCTTCTTGCTGTTTTCCGGGGTACCACTGTTCCTCGGCGACCTGGATCTCCTGTTCCTCTGCTCGGCAGATGACTCTCGAAACCCCAGAGTAATTACAAAGCTCTGGGCACTCTGGCATACGGACCGTACCGGTCTTCCAATTGATCTGTGGGTTGTGTTCCTTTAGCCACGTACATTCCAGGATCAAATCCTTGCTTCCGAGATCTGTTACCTCTACCCGGGTCTTTTCCACATGACCCTGGTATTCCAATAAGACGGTGGCCGCATGGGTTACAGGTCTGGCTTTGTTTGGGGTCCCATTGGCATTGTAGACGTATATGGGCTGTGGAAGCTCTTCAGTAGGGATACGATTTTGGTGGACATACTCTCGATGAATGAATGAGGACTGGGCCCCACTATCTAGTAAGGCGGAGGCCGGTATGAAGTCGCCAGTACAGGTCTTTATCTGGACCTGCATTAGTATCTCTTTTCTCTTTTGCTGCCCTAGTATGTGAATTTGTGGGGGGTTAGTTGGGGTTTCTACGCGCGCGTGTGGGGGAGTATACTTGTTAGAGGAATTAAGCATGGCATTTGGTTCATGGTTGCCACCAAGCCGCTGGGGAGCGGGCTCCTCTAGACCGGGCAATCTAAGGGGAATACACCATTCTCAGTCTTTAGAGATGATAACATGGGTGATAGGGGTGTGCTTTGTAGGAATCTTACCGGCCTTTGGAACACCCGACGTGTTCCTTAGGCCCTGCCTTTTCCCTTCATCTGGGATCCTTCGATTGGAAAATCCAAACCCGTCTTGGGGTTGTTTCTCTTGCGTATTTCTTCTGCCAACTTGGCAATCCTAACCGGCGCTTCGGGCCCGGTTGGTTCTTCTTCTTCGGCTAGTGGAATCCTCCGCAGCGTTTTCCTTTTGGTGCAGTAAGCGCTATGCCCACCATGAACAAACTTACAGGCTGGGCATTGGTTAATCTTTGGCTTCCGGCATTCTCGAATTCAGTGGCCGGTCTGTTTGCAATTGAAGCACTTTGCGCAGGCGTCACTGCTTGGGAGGGCGTATACATCTTCTTCAGTGTTCTCCCGCGCTAACCCTCGACTGCTAATCCTCGCAGGGGCCTTCCTTTCGTACCCCCTTATGAAGCCGAGCGCTTCCATTGCGCATCCAGTCTTCCTGATGTTGTCCAAATAGAGCGCCGGCTTGTCCTGGCGCTTGCCTTCTTTGAATATCTGTAATATAATGTGTCGGGCCGTGTTCTGCTCCAAGAGGTGGACCACATGCGTATCATTGATTTGGGCTTGCTGGTATAGAGCTTCCCAGCGGACGAGGAAGTCGTCGGTCTGCATGTTCTGCTGCTTGAACTCTTCCAGCTGGTGACATGCCCAATCTTTCTGATTTGCTGCGCGGAATAGGCCTTCAATCTCGGCCTCGCAGTCCGTCCACTTATATGCGTTGCCCCAGGATAGGCGTGTTTGCACGAAGGGGCCGGCTTTGGGTCCGCGAAGCCGGGACAGTACTGCCACAACCGCTTCGTAGCTTCCAGCAGGGGCAACATGCACGTTGATCCGGAGCCATGCTTTCATCTTGGCCCACCATTCTTCAAACTTGGCAATCATGCCATCGTACTCGCCTGGATCGGCGAAGAGTTCAACTTTCTTCGAAGTACCTGGAGGGCCCGCTGTGGCAATCTGACCCTGAAGTGTCGCGACTGTGGATTGCCCGGTGGTCACCAGCTGCTTGAGACGGATGATCTTGTTGTTGGATGTGTGCAGCGATTGTGCGAGTTGGATATTCTGAGTGGTGACGGTGGTGAACTCGGCCGCAATGGCAGCGAGTTTGTCCGGTAGAGGAATAGTGGGGTCTGCGATGGTATCGAGGAGTACCTGCGACATATTGGAAGCGTACTTCTTTCTTGATTACTGGCGCCTTGTATTTCTTATACCAGCTGCGGCTGGGCCTTTCAAATGGCAGGGGCACTAGAGGTCTCGCGCAGACTACGGTCTTCTGATCTCGATAGTCTCCGGGACACAGCCTGTTCAGGATCCTGATTACTCTTCCTTCAGGATGCGTTCGGTGTTCTCTCGGCTTGCTGAGTAATCCCCCTATAGCTAAAGCCTGGAACGGTTCTTCAATTTAATCTGTAAACAAAAACTCTACCAGTCGTCCTGGGGTGCTGCCTCTGCCCAGTTGGTAGGTATAGTCTCGTAGCGGAGGTTGCGACCTCGTACGCCTGTAGGTGTGGAGATAATGAAGGAGTATTCGCCTGTGGGTGCCTGAACTGAAACCAAAAGGGTATTGTGATCAAATTGAACGCGAGTGAGAATGCGATAAATGCAGAACACAAGTAACCAGAAAGAAATAAAACAAGAGGCTGAAAGGTAGTACCAGAATAAAAGCGGGAACATCCTTGGAAGTGAAAGCTAAAACTAAAAAGGGGGGAAGGCACAAAGATGTAAGTACAAAAAGGGAGATTAAAGGAACTTGCTGGGCCGCTTCAGAAGGTTTCTTGGGCGGAGGCAGCCTGGCTCGTTGAGACTGCGCACCAGTACGGTACCGGATGTCCCGGACTGTTTCGGGTGCGAGTGGAATGGCAGGAAACGGAAGGGGTGATGAAGGCGATCCGGCCTACAGCAGGCGCGGTAATCTGGCGAAGGGGGGAGTGGTGCGGTGAGCTCTGCCTCTATGCGAGCACAGTACTCTTGGTAGTGGCGGGTTTGTTCTTCGGCTTCGGCAATGAGCCGGTGAAGAGTAGAAGGCGAGGGAATAGGTGGTGTTGGCTGAACGAAGTCGTTCGGGTCGATGTCAGCACTTGGGGATGGGGGATAAACAAGTGTGGGCGTATCTGAAGCCCTGGACCTTGCAGCAAAGTCTGCTATAGCCTGGTTGATCTCTTCCCACAGCTCTCTCTGCTCTCTCTCAGCAGCAGCAGCAGCATCGGCTTTGAAGCGGGAAGCGATGGTGGCAAGAAGGTCGAGGTTGATGGGGCGAACTGGGCGAGGGGCGACTACTAGACAGTGTCCGCCTGTTGTGTTGCCAACGACAACAGCGGGGGCCGACTTGGCATGTGTACCGTTCACTAGTGTCCTTCCACGTCAATAAGGGGGACGCGGGCTCTGCTCTGCTTACTGATAGCAAAAAGGTTGGTGATAGATGGGGTGTTCGGGGCGGTTGGATGGGCGACAGCAGCGAACAGGAGAATCAATTCTTAATGAAATGACCTCAGGCACAAAGGCAAGGAGGCGTCGAGTGGAACGAGCAAGACAATGTCCCGGGTGCTGGGCACAAGGGGACGAGTAGCGAAGTGAAGTGAAACGGAAAGGTAGATCAAACTCCTTATAAGCGGGTGCCTTGTGAGGGAAGACCCAAGAAGAATTGATTGGGGCTCCGACTACTTACAGGCGGTCTTATATACTACTACAAAGCGGAGTCCAATCGGAGACTAAACTAGCTAAGGGCAGGCATGGTTACTAAATAAGGAAGTGCGAGGCAGAAACTGGCCTGGTCCATGCGAGGGGGGCGATGCTGCGGGCTAAACGCTACTGGAGTGGGAAAGAGTGGCAAGCAATGGCACCATCACAAGGTTAATGCCATTGGAGTGGGAAGTGAAGGTGTACTTATGGCGCAATAGCAGGAGTATCGCTATTGGGGTGGGAACGGATGGTGTGCTATGGCATGCGATGCGCGAGTATCACTATAGGCATGAGACTGGGTGGCGGCATAAGGCGCCATTGCAACTGTGGATTGCCTGAGTGCTGCGGCGTGGCACCAGTAGCTGGATAACCGGGGCTTTACTCTACCATGGTCCGGTGCCCGGATGCTGCAGCTATCTGTGCTTACCGGTGTGGGAACAAGACTCGGGCAGGACCGAGTCGCGGCGCTGTGGCGTGGGTCAAAGTGGCTAAAGAAGGAAGTGTAGGAAGGGAATGGAACGTAGCATAGCTGTGAGCGTAACAGGGGGAGTGATTGGAGAGGTGGAGGGAGTGGGGTATAAAGTGGAATTAAGCACAGCATTTGGTTCATGGTCTCCACCAAGCCATGGAGCAGACTCCTCTTGACTGGGCAAGAAAATGGGTACTATACAGTTATCAGAGGTAATGCAGAAATGATAGGAGCATGTGATGAATCTTTCTCTAGCTGTCAGGGCACCCAACGTGCCCTTTAGGCTTTGCCTTTTCCCTGGTTGTCATATTTGATGACTTGAAAACCCAACTCTTCTTCAGGGTTCTGCTGCTGCTTCTTCACCACCATGGCTAACTCTTCCATTCTAAGTGGGGTGTTGCAGTTGTATTCTTCATTTTCTGCCAGTGGGATCCTGCAAATCATCTTTCTTATTTTGCAGTGGGTGCTATACCTGCCTTGTACAAACTTGCAGGAAGGGCATTGATTAATCTGCAGCTGGCAACATTCCTTGATTCTGTGGCCAGTGCATTTGCAGTTGAAGCACCTGGCCCGACTATTGCTGCTACTCAGCGCATAGATGGCTTCTTCAGCATTTTCTTTGGCTAGCCCCTGCATGCTTATCCTGGGGGTAATCTTCCTTTCTCCACTGCATATGAACAGTAGTACCTCCATGGCGGTGCCAGTCTTTCTGATGTTGTGTAGGTAGGTTGCAGGGATGTCCAAGCACTTTCCTTCTTTGAAGATCTGGGTGATGATGGCCCTGGATGTGTTTTGTTCCAAGAGCTGGATAGTGTGCATGTCATTGATGTCAGCCTGCTGATAGAGGGCTTTCCAGCAGATGATGAAGTTGTCAGTCCACATGTTTCCTTGTTTGGATTCCTCCAGCTGGCGACAAGCCCAGTCTTTCTGATTAGCAGCCCAGAAGAGTCCTTCAACTTTGCCTTTAAGGTTGGCCCAGATGTAAGTGGGGCCTTTCATAAGCTGAAATGACCTCAGGTACAAAGGCAAGGAGGCGTCGAGTGGAACGAAGTAAGATGAATGCCCCAGGTGCAATGCACAAGGGGGCGAGTAGTGAAGTGAAGCAAAACAGGAAAATGAGTCAATCTCCTAGTATGCAGGTGCCTTGTGAGGGAAGACCCAAGAAGAATTGATTGGGGCTCCAATAATTTACAGGTGGTCTTATATACTACTACAAACCAGATTCAAGCAGAGCCTAAAGTAGATGAGGGCAGGCAAAGATACTAAATAAGAAAGTGCAAGACAGAAACTGGCCTGGTCCATGCAAGGGAGGCAATGCTGCAGGCTAAACGCTACTGGAGTGGGAAAGGGTGGTGAGTGATGGCGCCATCGTGAGGTTAATGCCATTGGAGTGAGAACGAATGGTGTACTATGGCATGCGATGCGTGAGTATTGCTATTGGGGTAAGACCGGATGGCAACAGATGGCGCCATTGTGACTGTGAATTGCCTAAGTGCTGTGGTGCAGCATCAGTAGCTGGGTAATTGGGTCTTTACTCTACCGTGGTCCAGTGCCTGGAATGCTGCGGCTACTGTGCTTACTGGTGTGGGAATGGGACTTGGGCAATACCAAGTTGCGGTGCTGTGGTGTGGGTCAAAGTGGCTAAAGAAGGAAGTGTAGGAAAGAAAGGAATGTAGCATAGCTGTGAGCGTTACACGTCCCCCTCCTTAACGCCCAGATTCCAGATGGGCAGAGGAAAAAATGGCGCGAATGGCGGAGTGAGAGACAGGACGAGGGGCGGAAGGGTGGGCATGGTGGAAGGTGGTGAGGGTGTCTGAGGAGTTAGTGAGGTTGGAATGGGGTTCCCAAGTGTGTTCGGAAATGTCATACCCCTTCCAATGGACCAAATACTGAAGGCTGCAGCCGGCCAAGTGGGAGTCGACAATGTACTCAACCTTGTATTCAGGGGTAGTGGGGTCAGCAGCCAGGGAAGAGGGATTGGGGGTAGGAGGGTGCTGACCAGGAAGTGGGGCTATGAATGGTTTAACCTGCGAGACGTTGAGGACGGGGTGAATACAATAAGAAATGGGGAGGTCGAGGTGGATGGCGTTAGGACCGACGAGACCGATGATGGGAACAGTCTGATCCAGCGATCGGTGAGCTTCGGGGAGCCCGGAATAGAGAGGTGCTCAGTAGAGAGCCAAACCTTATCCCCAATTGAGTAGGAGGGGGCCAGAGAATGCTTACTGGCGGCTGCTTGCTTCATTGTATCTTGCGAGGCGTGAAGACGTTCCCAGGCTTCTGCCAGATGATCAGCATACTAGTTGGCAAGGTTATCAGCTGTGGGGGATTGGGTGATAGTTGGTTCTATTCCAAGAACCAGGGCATACGTGTGGGTGAGCTGGAAAGGGGATTTACCAGAAGCGGATGATACACTGGAGTTGATGGTGAACTGTGCGAGTGGGAGCCAATTGCTCCATGAATCTGGGTGGTCTGCACAGTAAGTCCAGAGGTATTGTCCTACCTCCTGGTTCATCTGTTCAGTTTGGCCATCGGTCTGTGGGTGGTAGGCAGTGGACAGTCATTGGTCAATTTGGAGCTGGCGGCAGAGATCTGTCATAAGGTGTGACACGAACTGGGGACCCTGATCTGAGACGATGGATTTTGGGAGGCCATGATGCTTCCAGATGTGGTGCAGGTAGATGTCAGCAAGATCAAGGGAGGTGCAGGTGGAGTCACAAGGAATGAGCTCGACCACTTTGGAGAAGCGGTCAACGACAGTCAGTATGGTGGTATACAAGTTAGAAAGAGGGAGTCCGGTGATGAAGTCTACCAAGATGTCCTGCCAAGGCCCCGACGGAACGGGCAGGGGTTGGAGGGGCCCAGTGGGCAGTTTGTTAGAGGGTTTGACTTGGGCGCACCTCAGACATCTCTTCATGTAGTCAGTGGCGTTGATTGCTAGAGAAGCCCAATCGTAGTGCCGCCGGAGTAACTCTACAGTTCGTGCAACCCCGGGATGGCCGGCCACCAGTGCATCATGATGAAGGCGGAGTACTTTGGGTTTGCATGCAGGGGGTACATACACTTTTTCATTCTTCATGCGGCATCCATCCTCGATATGGTACCCCTGGCTCTCGAGTCTCTTCTGCACTGGGGCCAGAAGCTTGATGGTCTTGTGTGAAATCTGATCCGTCAGTCAATCTCTGGAGTGGTGTAGCACCATGGCTTTCTTGGTAGCAGGTTCATCGGCCTCTTCCTACTGTGCCTGATTGCGCGTGCGAACCTGTATCTGTTCTGGGAGAATTACCACTACATTGTGGTTGTCCTCTGCATCTCCTACAGCTAAGTCCTCTCGGCGGGATAGTGTGTCGGCCTTGCCCATGGTTGTGCTGGCTTTATGACACCACTTGAAATTGAAGTGGGAGAGGTACTGGGCTCAGCAAGCTTGCCTTCAGTTGAGATTCTGGTGGGTCATGAACCACTTGAGGTTCTTGTGGTCATTCCACACCTCGAACTGCTGTTTGGCCCCTTCCAAGTAGTGTCGCCAGTCTTCCAAGCCCCTGATTACACTCAACATCTCTTTGTCAGCTATGGGGTAGTTGTGCTCTTCTGGAGTCATCACATGCAAGGTGTAGGCTACAGGATGCCACTTCTCTTCTTCTTCCACTAATAGAACCCCTCCAGTTGTGTAGGAGGAGGCATCACACTTGAGCCGATATTTTTTGTTATGATCTGGGTAGGCTAGGATGGGGGCAGTGGTAAAGGTCTCTTTGAGGCGGTCGAAGGCCACTTGGCGCTGGTCTGTCCAGCAGAAGGGTTCGTCTTTCTTGGTTAGGTCATGGAGTGGCCACACGATGTGGGCGAAATCTTGTATAAAGCAGTGATAAAAGTTGGCCATGCCTAGAAAGGCCCGAACTCCTCAGACATTGGTGGGGACCGGCCACTCCTTTATGGCAGTTACTTTGCTTGGGTCCATGCTTACCCCGTTTACCCCTATGATCATCCTGAGGAACTCCAATTCCTTTACCCTGAAGGTGCACTTCTCTGGCTTAACAAAGAGGTTGTTTTCTTCCAACCTTTTGAGGACTTCCAGGACTATTGCTTCATGGGCCTTGTGGTCGTTGCTGGGGGTAAAGATAAGGAGGTCGTTGATGTATACCATGACATTTTCCGCCATATCAGCAAAGATATTGTTTATCATGGTTTGGAATATGGCTGGGGAGTTGCATAGCCCAAAGAACATTACCAGTGGCTTGAATGTGCCACGTGAAACGACCTCAGGCACAAAGGCAAGGAGGCATCGAGTGGAACGAGCAAGACGATGTCCCAGGTGCTAGGCACAAGGGGACTAGTGGCGAAGTGAAGCGAAACGGAAAGATGGATCAAACTCCTTATAAGTGGGTGCCTTGTGAGGGAAGACCCAAGAAGAATTGATTGGGGCTCCAATAATTTACAGGCGGTCTTATATACTACTATAATCGGGGTTCAAGCGGAGCCTAAAGTAGGTGAGGGCAGGCTGAGATACTAAATAAGGAAGTGCAAGGCAAAAACTGGCCTGGTCCATGCGAGCGGGGCGATGCTGTGGGCTAAACACTATTGAAGTGGGAAAGGGTGGCGAGCGATGGCGCCATTGTGAGGTTAACGCCATTGGGGTGAGAAAGGATGGCGTACTATGGCATGCGATGCGTGAGTATCGCTATAGGCATGAGACCAGGTGGCGACATATGGCGCCATAGCGCAGGTTATGCTATTGGGGTGAGAACCGATGGGGACATATGGTGCCATTGCAACTGTGGATTGCCTAAGGGCTGCAGTGTGGCAGCAGTTAGCTGGGTAACCGGGTCTTTACTCTACCGTAGTCTGGTGCCCGGATGCTGTGGCTACTGTGCTTACCGGTGTGGGAACAAGACTCGGGCAAAACTAAGTCACGGCGCTGTGGTGTGGGTCAAAGTGGCTAAAGAAGGGAGTGTAGGGAAAGAAAGGGACATAGCGTAGCCGTGAGCGTTACACCATGGTGGCAAGTGAAAGCTGCTTTCCATTCATCTCCTTCTTTGATTCAGATGTTGTTGTAGCCCCAGTGAAGATCCATTTTGGTAAAGAGGTGAGCAGTTCAGAGCTTGTCGATTAACTGCGCGATGAGCGGCAGCAGGTAATTGTTGCGGATTGTATGCTCATTGAGATACCTGTAGTCCTATACCATCCGTTTTCGGCCATCCTTCTTTGGTATGAAGAACACTGGTGAGGTCTGTTCAGACTTGGAGGGCCGAATGTAGCCTTTGGCGAGCTGTTCATCCACAAAGTCGTCTACTTCCTTCTGCTCCTGTGGACTAAGGGGGATATTGCAGCCTTTTTGGGGGACAAAGGTGTCTTTTAACTCAATGGCATGGTCCCATGGCTTCCTAACCAGCATGCGCTTGGACTCCTTCTGCTCAAAGGTTTTGAGGTAGCGATGATACACTGGGGGTACTAACTCTTGGGGAGTTTTTCCTTCTTGCTGTTTTCCAATGTATCATTGCTCCTCGGCAACCCAGATCTCCTGTTCTTCTGCTCAGCAGATGACCTGTGAAACTCTGGAGTAGTTGCATAGCTCCAGGCAATCTGGCATGTGGACCGTTCCAGTCTTCCAATTAATCTGTGGGTTGTGTTCCTTTAGCCATGTGTATTCCAAAATCAGATCTTTGCTTCCTAAGTCAGTTACCTTGACCCAGGTCTTTTCCACATGACCCTGGTACTCCAATAGGACTGTGGCTGCATGGGTTACTGGTCCCACTTTGTTCGGGGTCCCATCGGCATTGTAGATATATATGGGCTGTGGGAGTTCTTCAGTAGGGATATGGTTTTGACAAACATACTCTCAATGTATGAATGAGGACTGGGCACCACTGTCGAGCAGGGTGGATGCTGGTATGAAGTTGCCTGTGCGGGTCTTGATCTGGACCTGCATTAGTATCTCTTTCCTTTTCTGTTGCCCTAGTATGCGAATCTGTGGGGGGTTAGTTGGGATTTCTTTGCACATGTGAGGGGGAGTATACTTGTTAGAGGAATTAAGCACGGCATTTGGTTCACGGTTGCCGCCGAGCCGCTGGGGAGCGGACTCCTCTAGACTGGGCAATCTAAGGGGAATACACCATTCTCGGTCTTTAGAGATGATAACATGGGTAATAGGGGCGCACTTGGTTGGAACCTTACCAGCCTTTGGAACACCCAACGCATTCCTTAGGCCCTGCCTTTTCCCTTCATCTGGGATCCTTCGATCGGAAAATCCAAACCCATCTCTGGGTTATTTCTCTTGCGTATTTCTTCTGCCAACTTGGCAATCCTTACTGGTGCTTCGGAGCCAGTGGGTTCTTCATCCTCAGCTAGCAGTATCCTCTGCAGTGTTTTCCTTTTGGTGCAATAGGCGCTATGCCCACCATGAACAAACTTACAGGCTGGGCACTGATTTATCTTTGGCTTCCAGCATTCTTGAATTCTGTGGCTGGTTTGTTTGCAGTTGAAGCACTTTGTGTGGGCGTCACTGCTTGAGAGGGCATATACATCTTCTTCAGTATTCTCCCGTGCTAACCCTCGATTGCTAATCCTTGCAGGGGCCTTCCTTTCGTACCCCCTGATGAAGCTGAGTGCTTCCATTGCGCATCCGGTCTTCCTGATGTTGTCCAAATAGAGCGCCAGCTTATCCTGGTGCTTTCCTTCCTTGAAGATCTGTAAAATAATGTGGCGGGCTGTATTTTGCTCCAAGAGACGGACTGCGTGCATGTCATCGATCTGCACTTGCTGATATAGAGCTTCCCAGTGGACCAGGAAGTCATCGGTCCGCATATTCTGCTGCTTGAATTCTTCTAGCTGGCGGCATGCCCAATCTTTCTGGTTGGCGGCACAGAAGAGGCCCTCGATCTCAGCCTTGCAGTTGGTCCACTGGTATGCATTGCCCCAGGATAAACATGTTTGCACGAATGGGCCAGCTTTAGGTCCTTTGAGCCAGGAGAGTACTGCCACTACCACTTTATAACTTCCTGCGGGGGCGATGTGCATGTTGATTCGGAGCCATGCTTTCATCTTGGCCCACCATTCTTCAAACTTGGTGATTGTTCCATTGTACTTGCCAGGGTCCGCAAACAATTCAACTTTCTTCGAGGTACCTGGAGGGCCTGCTGCGGCGATCTGCCCTTGTAGAGTGGCTACTGTTGCCTGCCTGGTGGTCACCAAAGTCTCGAGACGGATAATCTCATTGTTGGATGTGTGTAGTGATTGTGCAAGTTGGATGTTCTGAGTGGTGATGGTGGTGAACTTGGCTGCAATGGCAGCGAGTTTGTCCAGTAGAGAAATAGTGGGGTCTGTGATGGTATTGAGGAGTACCTGTGACATACTGGAAGTGGACTTCTTTCTTGATTACTGGCACCTTGTGTTTCCTATACCAGCTGCGGCTGGGCCTTTCAAATGGCAGTGGTGCTAGAGGTCTCACACAGACTACGGTCTTCTGATCTCGATAGTCTCCTGGACGTGGCCTATTGAGGATCCTGATTACTCTTCTTTCAGGATGTGTTCAACATTCTCTTGGCTTGCTAAGTAATCCCCCTATAGCTGGAGCCAGGAACTTTTCTTCAATTAAAT
Organism: Tylopilus aff. callainus; assembly: GCA_038093995.1. Classification (NCBI taxonomy): domain Eukaryota; kingdom Fungi; phylum Basidiomycota; class Agaricomycetes; order Boletales; family Boletaceae; genus Tylopilus; species Tylopilus aff. callainus. Next base: position 5,540 of record JBBPTI010000086.1, on the reverse strand, counting down.
CTATAAAGCAAAACTACCAGTTGTCCTGGGGTGCTGACTCTGCCCAGTTGGTAGGTGTGTTCTCGTAGTGGAAGTTGTGGCCTCATGTGCCGGTGGGTGTGGAGATAATGAGGGAGTATTCGCCTGTAGGTAGCTGCAAAGAAACTAAAAGGGTATTGCAATCAAACTGAACGTGGGTGAAAAGACAATAAATGCAAAACACAAGTAACAAGAAAGAAATAAAACAAGAAGCTAAAAGGGAATACCAGAAGAAAAGCAGGAACATCCTTGGAAGTGAAAGCTAAAACTAGAAAAGGGGGAAGGCACAAAAATGTAAGTACAAAAAGGGAGACTAAAGGAACTTGCTGGGCTGCCAAAGAAGGTTTCTTGGGCAGAGACAGCCTGGCTCATTGAGACTGCGCACCAGTATGGTACCAGATGTCCCGGACTGTCTCAGGTGTGAGTGGAATGGCAGAAAGTGAAAAGGGTGGTAAAGGTGATCTGGCCTACAGCAGGCACGGTAGTCTGGTGAAGGGGGAAGGGGAGCAGCAAGCTGGGCTTCTATGCAGGCTGCATACTCCTTGTAGCAGTGGGTTTGTTCTTCGGCTTCGGCAATGAGCCGGCGAAGAGTGGAAGGCGAGGAGATAGGTGGTGTGGGGTGAACGAAGTCATTCGGATTGATGTCAGTGACTGGGGATGGGGGATAAACAAGTATGGGCGTATCTGAAGCCCTGGACCTCATGGTGAAGTCTGCTATGGCCTGGTCAATCTCTTCCCACAGCTCTCTCTGCTCTCCCTCAGCAGCAGCAGCAGCATTGGCTTCAAGGCAGGAAGTGATGGTGGTGAGAAGGTTGAGGTTAATGGGGCGAACTAGGTGAGGGGCGACTACTAGACAGTGTCCGCCTGCTGAGCTGCCAACTACAACAGCAGGGGCTGACTTGGCATGTGTACCGTTCACTAGTGTCCTTCCACATCAATAAGGGGGACATGGGCTCTGCTCTGCTTACTGATAGCAAAAAGGTTGGTGATGGGTGGGGGCCTTCAGGGTGGTTGAAGAGCGACAGTGGCGAAGAGGAGAATCAATTTTTAATGAAACAACCTCGGGCACAAAGGCAAGGAGGCATCGAGTGGAATGAAGTAAGACAAATGCCCCGGGTGCAATGCACAAGGGGGCGAGTAGCGAAGTGAAGTGAAATGGGAAAATGAGTCAATCTCCTAGTATATGGGTGCCTTGTGAGGGAAGACCCAAGAAGAATTGATTGGGGCTCCAATAATTTACAGGTGATCTTATATACTACTACAAACCAGATTCAAGCGGAGCCTAAAGTAGATGAGGGCAGGCAAAGATACTAAATAAGAAAGTGCAAGACAGAAACTGGCCTGGTCCATGCAAGGGAGGCAATGTTGCAGGCTAAACGCTACTGGAGTGGGAAAGGGTGGTGAGTGATGGCGCCATCGTGAGGTTAATGCCATTGGAGTGAGAACGGATGGTGTACTATGGCGTGCAATGTGCGAGTATCACTATTGGGATGAGACCAGATGGCAACAGATGGCACCATTGTGACTGTGGATCGCCTAAGTGCTGCGGTGCGGCATCAGTAGCCAGGTAATTGGGTCTTTACTCTATCATGGTCCAGTGCCCGGAATGCTGCGGCTACTGTGCTTACTGGTGTGGGAATGGGACTTAGGCAATACCAAGTTGCGGTGCTGTGGTGTAGGTCAAAGTGGCTAAAGAAGGAAGTGTAGGAAAGAAAGGAACATAGCATAGCCATGAGCGTTACATAAGCCGGGTTTGAGCAAAGGGGCTGGCTTTGGATCCTTTGAGGCAGGACAATACCACAACTACTACTTTATAGCTTCCGGTGGGGGTGATGTGCGTGTTCACTCTTAGCCACACTTGCATCTTGGCCCACCATTCTTCAAATCAGGCAATGTTTCCATTGTACTTGCCAGGGTCTGCGAACAGTTCAACCTTCTTCGCTGTCCCAGGGGGACCAGTGGCTGCCATTTGGCCATGGAGTGTCATGACCATTTGCTGTTCAGTGGTAACAACCTGCTCTAGTTTCATGATCTCATTGTTGGAGTTGTGAAACGACTTGAGCCTGAGCTGTCAAGCCTAGGGCTAGTAGTGGCGAATGCTGGTAAGCAATGGTGAGAGTTGCAATGTATCTTCAAGGGGAGCCTTGCTATCGTGGGTCTTACTGGTCATATTTCTATGATCGGGGAAGGCAATAGGCATCTATATAGTAGCCTAGTCAATAGCCTCCAAGACCCTAGTGGTGTAGTGGCATTGTGGGGTAGGCCTTAAGTGCTAGTGGCCACTACCCATCAATGATAGACTGGGGTCTAGGAGGTAGTGGCTGGGGTTTATATACTGTACAGGTGTTTGTAGGTATTTGTACACTATTACTACATATGGTCCATCAAGGGCTGGCTTAGTTACTGTATATGGTCTGCAGAGTTCATGGGTCTCTGGGGATCAAAGGAAACTCTTGGTCTGTGCAGGCAGGGCTATGCTCAGGGCAGTGTGGGGCAGTGTGCAGCTATGCATGGCTATGCGGCATAAGATGTAGGCTGTGGTGAGGGCAAATGGCTATTGGTCATAAGTATGTGTGAGTCATGCCGGGGTCTATGTGCGAGTATCACCATGGGCTAGAATACGAGGGCAATGTGATTGTGTGACTATGGCGTAATATGGCATGAGGCGGGACTGTGGAGCAAGACTGGGAGGTACGGAGTGCCAAAGGTGGTGCCAGGGTTAAGGGTTGTGGTGTCATGGCACTGCATGGGCAAGTCTGAAGGGTGGGAGCCATTGCTGAGGTGGTTGTGCCATATGCCATGAGCCAGTGCATATGCTTAGTGTATGCTGGGCAGCTGCAAGGAGTCCATGGTCTGTGATCTGTGTCTCAAGGGGCAGCGAGTGCTGTTGTCTGTCCAATTAGGGGGTCATGCCTTATCGAGGAGTGTGCCAAGTGGCTATGTAAGGGCTCTAGATCATATTATGTGCAGGGTCATGTGACTAGTGTGAGACTGTGCTGTGAGGTATCGCTGATAAATCGGGTAACCATGGGACTATTGGTCACATGCAGGGAGCTGTAGTGGGAATGAAGGCGAATGGTGACTATGGGGCAATGAGGGGCGAGGAGCACTATAATATAGGGCATCATAGGGTGCTGGAATGGTGGCGAGGGAGCACGAGTGACTGAGCATAAGGGCCAAAGTGAAGGGAAAAAGCATAACGGGGCCTGTGTGTAGCATTGAGTATGGTGTGATCATAACAAGTTGTGCAATGATCTGGCAAGCTGTGCAGTTTGTTGGGTTATGGTAGTGAATTTGTTCGCCACTGCATTCAGCTTGTCGTGCATCCTGACAGTAGGGTTGGCCAAGAGGGCAAGGAGTGCCTGCAACATACTGGAAGTGGGTTTCTTTCTTTATGGCTTTTCCTGCGGCTTTCTTGTACCAGCTTCTTTGGCTTCTTTGGCTCTCAAATAGGAGTGGTGCTAAAGGTCTCAAGCAGATGACAGTCTTCTGATCTCACCAATCTCCAGGTCTCAGCCTGTTGAGGATCCATATCTTCCTTGGACCCAAGTGCTTCTTCAGTCTGCTTAGTAATCCCCCTATGGCTAAACCAAGAGCAAATTCAATTCAAAGAATAACTACCAATCGTTGGCTGGCTGTGTGTCTGGCCAACCATTGCTATTGGTGTCATATCTGAAGGTCTCTGCACATAATGCAGTAGCAGAGGTTGTGCCTATAGAATACTCGCCATAAGGTGTGCGAAAGAAGATAACAAGGATATTACAGTTCATTTGAACTGTGCAAACAATGAAGTAGGTAAGAAATGTAAACAACAAGAAACTGATAAAACAAGAAGTTAACAGGGAGTAGTAGAAGAAGATGGGGAACATCCTTAGGTACAAAAAGGAGAACAAGAAGTGAGTAACAAGTAAGAAATAAAAGATTTAAAGAAATTTGGCAGGTTGCTGCAAGCTGTTTTGGGGGCAAAGGCAGCTGGGAGTATTCTCTGTGTGAACAATACTTGAAATGGCATGCTTGTTTGGGTGGGATAGGCATTGCAGGTGGCGAAAAGAATAGGGTCTATTGCAGGTGTGATAGTCTGGTGAATAGGAAAGGGAGTGAGCGAGTTGTGCCTCAATAAAGGCAGCATAAGCAGTGCACTGGCGTTGATGTTCCTCTGCCTTGGCTATGAGGTGGCAGAGGGTGGTGGGTGAAAGGGGAGGAGGTGTAGGTGGAATGAAGTTGTTGGGATCAAGGTCAGTGAAGAGATATGGGGGATAGACTGGGTTGAGTGTAGCTGACAAAGCCCAAGTACTCCTGCTACTCCACTCAGCAATATGGGTGTTGAACTCCTCCTGAAAGTCCTGCTGTTCCCTTTCTAGAGCAGTAGTGGTGTCAGCTTCGAGGCATGAAGTGATAGAGGCAAGAAGGTTGAGGTTGATAGGATGCTGTGGGTGAGGGGCAAATACTAGACACTGTCTGACTTCTTGCTCTGCCACAAGAGAAGCGGGGGCCAACTGGGCGCGATTAGCATTCACTAGTTTCCTTCATCATTAGAAAGGCTGAATGATGGTACAGTATGGCTCACTGCTGTGAGAGATCCTGGTAGAGAGGTGATAGGGTGCTTCAAGGAAGTTGAAGAGCGACAACAGTAAAGCGGCAATTGATTCTTAATAAAACAACCTCAGGCACTAAGTATCTTTGGCTGTGTAGTGGAGGGTGTATGTAACGCTCACAGCTACACTACATTCCTTTCTTTCCTACACTTCCTCCTTTAGCCACTTTGACCCATGCCACAGCACCATGACTCAGTATTGCCTGAGTCCCATTCCCACACCGGTAAGCACAGTAGCTGCAGCATTCCAGGCACTGGACCATGGTAGAGTAAAGACCCAATTACCCAGCTACTGATGCTGCACCACAGCACTTAGGCAATCCACAGTCACAATGGCGTCATCTGTTGCCATCCGGTCTCACCCCAATAGCGATACTTGCGCATCGCACGCCATAGTACGCCATTCATTCTCACTCCAATGGCATTAACCTTGCGATGGTGCCATCACTCACCACCCTTTCCCACTCCAGTAGCATTTAGCCTGCAGCATTGCCTCCCTTGCATGGACCAGGCCAGTTTCTGTCTTGCACTTCCTTATTTAGTATCTTTGCCTGCCCTCATCTACTTTAGGCTCCGCTTGAATCTGGTTTGTAGTAGTATATAAGACCACCTGTAAATTATCAGAGCCCCAATCAATTCTTCTTGGGTCTTCCCTCACAAGGCACCTGCATACTAGGAGATTGACTCATTTTCCTGTTTCACTTTACTTCACTACTCGCCCCCTTGTGCATTGCACCTGGGGCATTCGTCTTACTTTGTTCCACTTGACACCTCCTTGCCTTTGTGCCCGAGGTTGTTTCAGTGTATGAAAGTGTATGAAGGTAGTAGGTATCAATTAAGCTCCTTATAACTGGGTGCCTTGTGAGGGAAGACCCAAGAAGAATCAATTGGAGTTCCAACAATTACATGGGGGGTTTATATACTACTA
>JBBPTI010000085.1:0-25844 GCA_038093995.1 Tylopilus aff. callainus | reverse complement strand
TGCAATGGCATTGCAGTTTTAAAATGGCCATATCTCCACAGCCACTAGGCCAAATCACATGATCAAGAGATGGTTTTGTAGCTATTTGTTTGTACTTTGTTTGTCTCTACTACAGCTAAGCGAAATTTCCAGGGGTGATTGCGGTGCGCTTCGCGCACTGTGTTGGGGTTAGACATTGCAACGGTTTTGTTGCTCACTGTATCGATGACTTACTAATCTTCTCCTGAAGTTCGGATCAAGAAGCACATCAATGGAAGGTAATGGAGGTCCTGGCACAACTAGAGCAGAACGATCTATTTGTCAAACCAGAGAAATGCACCTTCTCAGTAACGACGGTGGAGTTTCTTGGGATGATAGTAAGCCTGACAGGCATTGCAATGGATCAAGGAAAGGTGAAAGCAGTAGTGGATTGGCCAACTCCAGTGACGCTATGACAGACACAAGCATTCCTTGGACTCGCTAACTTTTATAGGCGATTTATCAAAGACTATGCTAAGATCGCCCAACCACTCCATGACCTCACAAAGAAGGACATCACCTTTGAGTGGATGCAAGAGTGCCAGGAGGCCTTCACACAGTTAAAGTGGCACTTCACTACGGCTCCAGTCTTAGCCTATCCTATTAATGACTGCTGCTACTGCCTTGAAAGCAACGCAAGTAATTGTGCAGTGGGAGCTGTATTGTCTGTACAAAAGGAAGACCGATGGCACCCTGTAGCCTTCTCATCCCATTCCATGATGCTGGAACAACGAAACTACCCCATTGCAGATAAAGAAATGTTAAGTGTCATCTCTGCTTTAGAAACGTGAAGGCACTATTTAGAAGGAACCATGCATGAATTCAAGATCTGGAATGACCATTAAAACCTCACGTGGTTCATAATGAGGCAAGATCTGAATCATCGGCAAGCCTGATGGGCTCAATACCTATCACAGTTCAATTTCAAATGATGTCATAAAGCAGGGACTCTCATGACGAAGGCTGACACCCTGTCAAGGTGATCGGATCTGTTAGGAGGAGGGGCTGAGGACAATAAAGGAGTTCTGGTGATACCCCCAGAATGGATTCAACAAGTAGAGGAAGGAGAGAGACCCGTAGAAGTGACAACCCCCAGGGATGAACTAACTGATGAGATTTCCCACAGGACAACATGACTCCCTGAAGTTACCCTCAAGAAGTTGATGGCACAGGGGTACGAGATTAGAGATCAGGTCCTCAGGCAGAATGATTGGATTTACATTCCCCCTGATCTCCACACTAAGATCATTACCCTCCATCATGATCATGTGGTTAGCAGACACCCCAGAGTCCTCTGCACTCTAGAACTCCTCACCTGGTTCTACGGCTGGCCAGGGATGCGAAAAGACATTGAAGAGTATGTAAAAAGGTGTATGTGGTGTGCCCATGCAAAACCTAGCAACTGTCCCCCACAAGGGGAACTCCAACCCCTTCCGACACCCAACACCCCATGGGAAGACATCTCTGCAGATTTCATCACGGATCTACCTACCATGGGAAAGTACAATGCTGTCCTGACAGTCGTCAATCGCTTCTCGAAGGAGGTAGAGCTCATCCCATGTCAAAAGACCTGTACTGCAGCAGAATTAGCGGACCTGTACCTTATCCATGTGTGGAAACATCATGGTCTCCCCCATTCTATTGTCTCCAATTGAGGCCCCCAGTTCGCAGCCTCCCTGATGACGTCACTATGCACACAACTAGGGATCTCTGTAAAGAAGTCTACAGCACATCATCCCCAGACTGATGGGCAAACCGAAAGAATAAATCAAGAAGTGGGTATCTATTTACGTACTTACTGTGCTGAATGGCAGGACAACTGGGCACGATGGCTGCCACTGGCCCAATTCTCCCTGAACACGAAGCAGTCCTCTGCTTCAAAATTCTTCCCTTTTCAGGTCACACATACATACCAACCCAGGATGGGGGTCGAACCTCACAACACTAAATCACCCACCACCTCAGCGACAGCACAAGAATATCAAACCATATTACAGCAGACCAAGGAGCATCTTGAGAAAGCACATGAGCGGATGCAACTCACCGGAAATGCACACCAGACTCCTGCCTCATCGTATACCGTGGGGGATAAGGTTTGGCTTGCCACCGACAACCTTACCCTACCATTCCCCTGTTGTAAGCTCACCGATCGATGGATCAGCCCTTTCCCTGTCATTGCCATGAAAGGGCTCAATGCCATACATCTCCGGCTCCCCTCGTATATCCACATTCATCTGGTGGTAAACATCTCCCAGACTAAACCCTATGCATCACTGCTCCCTTCTCAGCCTAATCCATAGCCTGGCCCAGCACTTATCTCCAACAATCACAATGCGGAGTATGAAGTCGACTTTATTGTCAATTCCTGGCCCCATGGCCATGGTGTCCAATACCTTGTCCACTGGAGAGGATACTTGGTGGAGGATCACACTTGGGAACCCACCTCCAACCTCACCCATTGTGCCGATGCCCTTCGTGACTTCCACCGCTCTCATCCTGCTGCTCCTCGCCCGATTTCCTGCTTGGTCTTCACTGCCATTTTCTCGTGCCCTCTCCCCAGTGCTTCCCCAGAGGTTAAGCCTTAGCAGGGGGGTAGTGTTACGACCTCGCTCACACCATACTCTCTTTCCTCCCTTTTTTGGCCTCATCCCCCTATCCCAGTACTGGTATCCACCTCAGGCCATGCTTACTAACAGCATTCACATGCCACACAATGGCAGCACCAAGCTGTGTTTACCTTAGTAAGTGGTCCAGCCCTTTGCACAGCCCCATGACATCATCATCGCACCATATCACACCATCCTCGCATCATTGGCACCTGGGCTGCACAAACCAGTGCAGTGACTCTGAATGACTCATTCCCAGCCAGTAGCATAACTCCCTCACTCCCACGTCTGCCCTAAAGTACCCATAGATAGTAATAGGGTGACAATATGTACAAACAACCTGTACCCATATATAAGGCTGGCAATTCAGCCCCAAGATCCTCATTCGAGTTATCTTGGGTTTTCCCTTTAGTCCTCAGTCGATGCTTGGGTTCCCATTAGCTCTAGTCATCTCCTCTCCACCCGCTGTCCTACAGCTCACTAGCAGCCCTGCCTAAGGGTTGTTTCAGTACTCAACCTCATACTCAAGTGTAGTGGAGTCAGCAGCCAGAGAAGAGGGATTGGGGGTAGAAGGGTGCTGACCAGGGAGCAGGGCTATGAACAGCTTTACCCACGAGACGTTAAGGACAGGGTGGATATGATATGAGGTGGGGAGGTCAAGATGGACTGCATTAGGGCCGACGAGGCCGATGATGGGAAAAGGGCCGATCCAGCAATCAGTGAGCTTTGGAGATCCTGGAATGGAGAGATGCTCAGTGGAGAGCCACACCTTATCCCCAACAGAATAGGGGGGGGTCAGAGAATGCTTACCAGTGGCTACTTGCTTCATTGTATCTTGCGAGGCGTGAAGGCATTCCCTAGCTTTGGCTAGGTGGTTGGCGTACTGGTTAGTGAGGTTATTGGCGGTGGGGGACTGAGTTACGGTGGGTTCAATTCCAAGAACCAGAGCATAGATATAAGTGAGCTGGAAGGGGGACTTGCTGGAGGCGGATGACACACAGGAGTTGATGGTGAATTGCACAAGGGGGAGCCAGTCGCTCCAGGAGTCCAGATGGTCTGCACAATAAGTCCAGAGGTACTGGCCCACCTCCTGGTTCATTCTCTTGGTCTGTCCATTGGTCTGCAGGTGGTAAGCTGTGGAGAGGTGCTGGGAGATCTGGAGCTGGTGGCAGAGATCGGTCATGAGCTGTGACGTGAACTGGGGACCCTGATCTGAGACAATGGACTTCGGGAGACTGTGGCGCTTCCAGATATGGTGGAGGTAGATATCAGTGAGGTTGAGGGAAGTGCAGGTAGAGTTGCAGGGGATGAGCTTGACCGCTTTGGAGAAGCAGTTGACAATGGTGAGTATGGCAGTGTATGAGTTTGAGAGAGGGAGCCCCATAATGAAATTGACAGAGATCTCTTGCCAGGGGCCTGCAGGGACAGGCAATGGTTGTAAGGGCCTGGCTGGAGGTCAATTTGAGGATTTAGTCTGGGCACACCTTGGACACCGTTTCATGTAGTCAGTGGCATCGAGGGCCAAAGAAGCCCAGTCATAGTGTCACCATAATAGCTTGATGGTTCAGGTGACTCCTGGGTGTCTGGCCACAGGTGCGTCATGGTGAAGTTGTAGCACCTCGGGTCTGCATGCTGGGGGAACATATACTTTCCCTTCTTTCATCCTACATCCATCCTTGATGTGATACCCCTGGCCCTCTAGCCTCTTTTGCACTGGGTGGGGGAGCTTTATTGTCTTGTGTGAGATCTGATCAGTTAGTCGATCCCTGGAATGATGCAATACCATGGCCTCTTCTGTCATCCCTTCTTTGTCAACTTTGGACTCCTTTGCCTTGGGCCTTCTAGTCTGGCAGACTTGTATCTGCTCAGGGGGAATTACCATGACATCGTGGTTGTCTTCTGCATCTCCGACTGCTAAATCTTCTCTCTGGGATAGCACATCTGCCTTACCCATGGTGGAACCAGGCTTGTGACACCACTTGAAGTTAAAGTGGGAGAGGTACTGGGCCCAATGGGCTTGTCTCTGGTTGAGATTCTGGTGTATCATGAACCACATGAGATTCTGGTGGTCGTTCCATACCTCGAACTGCTGTTTGGCCCCTTCCAGGTAATGTCTCCAGTCCTCCAGCCCTCTAATCACACTTAACATCTCCTTGTTGGCTATGGGGTAATTTTGCTCTTCCAGCATCATTGCATGCAAGGCATAAGCTACAGGGTGCCACTTGTCTCCTTCTTCTACCAGGAGTACACCTCTGGTTGTGTAGGAGGAGGTGTTACATTCGAGGTGGTACTTCTTGTTGTGATCTGGGTAGGCTAGGACCAGGGCTGTGGTAAAGGTCTCTTTGAGGCGATCGAATGCCTCTTGGCATTTGTTGGTCCAGCAGAAGGGTTCATTCTTTCGAGTTAAGTCATGAAGAGGCTGGGTGATGTGTGCGAAATCTTGTATGAAGCGCTGGTAGAAATTGGCCATTCCTAGGAAGGCCCAGACTCCTTGGACAGTAGTTGGCACCAGCCATTCCTTTATGGTGGTGACCTTACTTGGGTCCATGCTTACCCCGTTTATCCCTATGATCATCCCTAGAAATTCCAATTCTTGCACTCCGAATATGCACTTCTCTGGTTTCACAAAGAGGTCATTTTCTTCTAGGCACTTTAAGACTTCCAGGACTATCCTTTCGTGAGCCCTTCGGTCATCGGTAGGGGTGAAGATGAGAAGGTTGTCGATGTACACCATAACATTCTCGGCCATGTCGGCAAAGATCTTGTTCATCATGGTCTGGAACATGGCCGGTGAGTTGCATAAACCAAAGAACATTACCAGGGGTTCAAACACCCTGTGATGGCAAGTGAACATGGCCTTCCATTCATCTCCTTCCTTTATGCAGACATTGTTGTAGCCCCACTGGAGATCCATTTTGATGAACAGTTGGACAGTCCAGAGCTTATCCACCAGCTGGGCGATTAGTGGGAGTGGGTAGTTGTTGTGCATGGTGTGTTCATTGAGGTACCTATAATCTTGTACCATGCGCTTGCGACCATCTTTCTTTGGAACAAAGAAGACCGGAGAGGTCTGCTCGGACTTCAAGGGGCAGATATATCTTTTTGTCAGCTGCTCATCCATGAAGTCATCCACTTCCTTCTGCTCCTGCGGGCTAAGGGGAATGTTGCGGCCTTTTTGGGGAATGAAGGTATCCTTCAATTTGATGGCATGGTCCCATGGCTTTCGGATAGGCATCCGCTCGGACTCTTTCTGTTTGAAGGTCTTGAGGTAGCGGTGGTACACCAGGGGTACTAACTCTTGAGGAGCTTTTCCTTCTTGCTGTTTTCCAGTGGACCATTGCTCCTCAGCGACCTGGATCTCTTGATCTTTTGCATGGTGGATGACTCGCGAGATCCCAGAGTAATTACATAGCTTGGGGCAGTCCGGCATGGTGACGGAGCTGGTCTTTCAGTTGATATGGGGGTTGTGCTCTTTTAGCCAGGTATATCCTAGGATGAGATCCTTACTTCCTAGGTCTGTTACTTCAACTCGGGTCTTTTCCACATGACCCTGATATTCTAGAAGAATGGTGGCTGCATGGGTAATGGGCCCAGCTTTGTTTGGGGTCCCATCAGCATTGTACACATATATGGGTTGGGTGAGTTCTTCAGTAGGGATACAGTTTTGGTGGATGTACTCTCAGTGTATGAACAAGGACTGGGCACCACTATCGAGCAAGGCAGATGCTGGTATGAAGTCACCAGTCCAGGTCTTAATCTGTACCTGCATGAGAATCTCCTTTCGTTTCTGCTGCCCTAGTATGCGAATCTGCAGAGGGCTAGTCAGGGTTTCTTTGCATGCATGAGGGGGAGTATACTTGTTAGAGGAATTGAGCATGGCATTTGGTTCATGGTTGCCACTGAGCCACTGGGGAGCAGGCTCCTCTAGACTGGGCAATCTAAGGGGAATACACCATTCTCGGTCTTTAGAGATGATAACATGGGTAATAGGGGCGTGCTTGGTTGGAATCTTACCAGCCTTTGGAACACCCGATGCGTTCCTTAGGCCCTGCCTTTTCCCTTCATCTGGAATCCTTTGATTAGAAAATCCAAACCTATCTCCAGGTTGTTCCTCTTCTGGATTTCTTTTGCCAACTCAGCAATCCTTACCAGGGCTTCAGAGCCCGTGGGTTCTTCATCTTTAGCTAGCAGAATCCTCCGCAGCATTTTCCTTTTAATGCAGTAAGTGCTGTGCCCACCATGAATGAACTTACAGGCTGGGCATTGGTTTATCTTGGGTTTCCGGCACTTGCATATTCTGTGGCTGGTCTGTTTGCAGTTAAAGCACTTTGCATGGGCGTCACTACTGGGGAGGGCGAACACATCTTCTTCAAGGTTCTCCTACACTAACCCTTGACTGCTAATCCTCACAGGGGCCTTCCTTTCATACCCCCTTATGAAGCCAAGTGCTTCCATTGCGCATCCAGTCTTCCTAATGTTGTCCAAATAGAGTGCTGGTTTGTCCTGGCACTTGTTTTCCTTAAAGATCTGTAGGATGATATGGTGGGCTGTATTTTGTTCCAAGAGGCGGACTGCGTGCATGTCATCGATCTGCGCTTGCTGGTATAGGGCTTCCCAGTGGACTAGGTAGTCATCAGTCCACATGTTCTGCTGTTTGAATTCCTCCAGCTGGTGGCATGCCCAGTCTTTCTGACTGGCAGCCTGGAAGAGGCCCTCGATCTCAGCCTCACAGTCTTTCCACAAATACGCGTTTCCATGGGCTAAGCAGGTCTGCATGAACAGGCCAGCTTTAGGTCCTTTGAGCTGGGATAGTACTGCCACAACCGCTTCATAGCTTCCTGTGGGGGCAATGTGTGCATTGATGCGGAGCCATGCTTTCATCTTGGCCCACCATTCTTCGAATTTGGCAATAGACCCGTCATATTCACCCAGGTCTGCAAACAATTCAACTTTCTTTGAGGTACCTGGAGGGCCTGCTGCAGCGATCTGGCCCTGGAGAGTGGCTACCGTGCCTTGCCCTAGTGTCACCAGCTGCTCAAGACAGATAATCTCATTGTTGGACATGTGCAGCAATTGAGCGAGTTGGACATTCTGAGTGGTGACAGTGGTGAACTCAGCTGCAATGGCAGTGAGTTTGTCTGGTAGAGGAATAGTGGGGTCTGCGACAGTATCGAGGAGTACCTGTAACATACTGGAAATGGACTTCTTTCTTGATTATGGGCACCTTGTGTTTCTTATACCAGCTGTGGCTGGGCCTTTCAAATGGGAGGGGCACTAGAGGTCTCGCATGGACTACAGTCTTCTGATCTTGATAGTCTCCTGGATGTGGCCTATTGAGGATCCTGATTACTCTTCCTTCAGGATGTGTGTGGCGTTCTCTTGGCTTGCTAAGTAATCCCCCTATAGCTGATGCCAGGAACTTTAGTTCAAATGCGAATTGCAAAGATCTACCAATCGTCCTGGGGTGCTGACTCAGCCCAGTTGGTAGGGGTGCTCTCATAGCGGAAGTTGTGGCCTCATGTGCCGGTTAGGGTAGCAATAACAAGGGAGTACTCTCCTGAGGGTAACTGTAAGGAAATAAGAAAGGTGTTGTGGTCAAACTGGGTGCGGGTGAGAAGGCAATAAATGCAGAACAACAGTAACAAGAAAAAAATAAAACAAGAAGTTAAAAGGGAGTACCAGAAGAAAAGCGGGAACATCCTTGGAAAAGAAAGCTAATACTAAAAAGAGGGGAATGCAAAGACAAGTAAGTACAAAAAAGAAAACTAAAGGAACTTGCTGGGCTGCCACAGAAGGTTTCTTGGGCAGAGACAGCTGGGCTCGTTGAGACTGCACACCAGTATGGTACCGGATGTCCCAGACTGTTTTGGGTGCGAGTGGAATGGCAGAAAATGGAAGGGGTGGCAAAGGCGATCCGGCCTACAACAGGTGCGGTAATTGGGAGACGGGGGAAGGGGTGTGGCAAGCTGGGCCTCTATGCGAGTGCAATACTCAGCGTAGCGGCAGGTTTGCTCTTCAGCCTCAGCGATGAGGTGGCATAGGGTGGATGGAGATGGGACAGGTGGTGTAGGAGGAACAAAGTCGTTCAGGTCGATGTCAGCAATGGAGGATGGGGGATAAACAAGTGTGGGTGTATCTGAAGCCCTGGACCTTGCAGCGAAGTCTGTGATAGCCTGGTCAATCTCTTCCCACAGCTCTCTCTGCTCTCTCTCAGCAGCAGCAGCAGCATCGGCTTCGAGGTGGGAAGTGACAGTGGCAAGAAGGTTGAGGTTGATGGGGCAAATTGGGTGAGGGGCAACTACTAGATGCTGTCCGCCTGTTAAGCTGCCAACTGCAACAGTGGGGGCCGACTTGGCACGTGTAGTGTTCACTAGTGTCCTTCCACATCAACAAGGGGGACATGGGTACAACTTTGCTTACTGATAGCACAAAGGTTGGTGATGGGTGGGGCCTTTGGGGCAGTTGGATAGTGACAGTGGCGAAGAGAGGAATCAATTCTTAATGAAACAACCTCAGGTGCTAGGCACTAGGAGGCATGGAGCGAAGTGTAGCAAAAGTGAAGCGAAGCGGAATGGTGAGTCAATCTCCTAGTATGTGGGTGCTTTGTGAGGGAAGACCCAAGAAGAATTGATTGGGACTCCGATATAATACAGGTGGTCTTATATACTACTACAATCAGGATTCAAGCAGAGCCTAAACTAAGTGAGGGCAGGCACAAATACTAAATATGGAAGTGTGAGACAGAAACTGGCCTGGTCTGTGCGAGTAGGGCAATGCTGTGGGCTAAATGCTACTGGAGTGGGAAAGGGTGGTGAGCGATGGCACCATCGTGAGGTTAATGCCATTGGAGTGGGAGTGGATTGCATACTATGGTGTGCGATGCAGGGGAATCGCTATTGGGGTGAGACTGGGTGACAACATATGGCACCATTGTGACTGTGGATTGCCTAAGTGCTGCGGGCAGCATCAGTACCCAGGTAATCGGGTCTTTACTCTACCATGGTCTAGTGCCTGGAATGCTGTGGGTACTATGCTAACCAGTGTGGGAACAGGACTCGGGCAGTACCAAGTTGCGGTGCTGTGGCATGGTTGAATGTGGCTAAAGAAGGCAGTGTAGGAAAGAATGGAATGTAGCATAGCTGTGAGCATAACACCCTCTTTCCACAGAGTCCCTTTGGGGCGAACATACATTTGCTCCCCCCCTTTACTCAGACACTCCCTGGTGGCCAGGACTAGCTGGTATTTTACCTACCAGTCCACTCACCCACCTTTTAGTCTTTTCAACTGGAGCCCACCATGAGGGACTCTGAAAAGGGTTCCAGACAAAGTCTTTGGCCAACACCACACTGCTTAGAAATAGAAAATTTACTTGCAGAGTTCCAGAACCTTGAAATCTCAGACAACTCTGAATTTTTCAGACAGGTTTCCCCTAACAATGCGTGACATAATCATTCGACCCTTCCTGAGATCTCCTTTTTGGGAAGCATCTTACTGTTGGAAGGAGGAACAACCTTCGGAACCAAAGAAGAAGACCACTCTGATTGACTAGCACACACTCACCCCTGCCATAGTTTCCCTTTTCCATCAGGGGACACACAGCCACTGGACCCTATACCTGCTGTTAGCGCTGCAGGGTCTGATCTTCTCAGAAGCAAGGAAGTTTTTGCCAACAACACAAGCTTCAGACATCTAGTCCCCAGAGCATTTATACATTTGACCCCCCAGGCTACTTGAAATGACCTTGGGCACAAAGGCAAGGAGGCATTGAGTGGAACAAAGCGAGACGAGGAGCCCCAGGTGCTAGGCACTAGGGGGTGAGAAGCGAAGTGAAGCGAAATGGAAAGGTGGATCAAACTCCTTATAAGCAGGTGCCTTGTGAGGGAAGACCCAAGAAGAATTGATTGGGGCTCTGATAATTTACAGGCAGTCTTATATACTACTACAGAGGGGATTCAAGTGGAGCCTAAAGTAAGTGAGGGCAGGTCGAGATACTAAATAAGGAAGTGTGAGACAGAAACTGGCCTGGTCCGTGCGAGTGAGGCGATGCTGCGGGCTAAACGCTACTGGAGTGGGAAAGGGTGGCGAGCGATGGCGCCATCACGAGGTTAATGCCATTGGAGTGGGAAGAGATGGCATACTATGGTGTGCAGTGCACGAGTATTGCTATTGGGGTGTGAGCGGAAGGCAACATATGGCGCCATTGCAACTGCGGATTGCCTAAGTGCTGCAGCTGGCATCAGTAGCTGGGTAACCAGGGCTTTACTCTACTGTGGTCCAGTGCCTGGATGCTGTGGCTATCTGTGCTTACCGGTGTGGGAATGGGGGCTCGGGCAAGACCGAGTTGCGGTGCTGTGGCGTGGGTCAAAGTGGCTAAAGAAGGAGATGTAGGAAAGAGTGGAACGTAGCATAGCTGTGAGCGTAACACTACTGGAGTCCAGGAAGGACAACCCTCGAAAAAAGACCCACCTTTACCTTGCACTTTGGAGTCACCACTTACTCTCCTTTTATCCTCATCATCTGCATCTCTATCTTACCTCCTCCACCTGTCTCAATCAACATCAAATTTTCCAGACTACAGAAGTCTAGACTGGTCTACTGCGACACCAGCACCCAACATCCCTAGACAACCTCTTGTTCAGCCACCACTTCCACTCCCTTTTCCATCACAAACCAACCAGACCCCGCTTCCGCTCAACCCCTCTGCTTCCATGGCCACTACAGTCCAGATGCCACTTCGGAGAACTCAGAACGCCCCCAAGTTCGATGGCAAGACACCGTCTGTGTTGCCCAGGTTCCTTGAAGACATAGATGAGCTTGGTACTGCCGCAGGTATTACAGAAGGACAAAAGATTCACGCAGCTATCCGGTATGCGGACTTAGAGGAGTCCAAAGGATAGGAACTTCTTGACGAAGCCACAGCTATATCAGCAAGTTGGACAAATTTCATGAAAGCAGTAAAAAAGTTATACCTGGGATGCGAAGGAACTAACCATTATTGTCAAGCTGATATCCAGTATTTAGTCCAGGAATACCAGGCCAAGCTGATGCAGACCTTAGAAGAGCTGGGAGAATACCAGCACAAGTTCCAAAAGGTATCAAAGTTCCTGATTATTAACAAGAAGCTCTCTGATCTGGACTGAGATGTGCTATTCTTAGCTGGACTATCAGTGGACTTGGGAAACCAAGTCCAACAGCATTTGTTGATCACTAAAACAACTCATCATCCATCAGATCCCTACCCAATGAACAACATTGTAGATGCAACATAATTCCTTCTCACAGGATCAGCCCTCCGACCACTTGCCCCAGCCAGGACTACTCAGTCAGCTCAACCTTACTATCTAGCTTGGGCCTTGCCCATGGCGACTCCTCAATTTTTGCAACACCTGCAAGCTTTGGTGACACCTAGTACTCCTGTAATCAAGCAGGAGCAGGTAAATATACAGCAGTCTTCAAGACCAAGAGAGTGTGCCTTCTGTGGTGATACAGCTCACTTTATGAATAGTTGCCCCCACATTGACGCATACCTGCAGACTGGGAAGGCATCTCAGGGCACCAATGGTCGTTTGTACCTCCCTGATGGGAAATGAATTCCCTGGGTTCCTGGGATATGCTGTCTCAGGGACTGCCTAGACCGGCTAGCAACACAGTCTGGTTTGGCCCCGACACTGACAGTTACTGCAGGCATTGTTTCCCTTTCATTTCTGGACACTGATGCAATCCTAGACATTGACCCATCGGTCTTGATGACACTGGTCACAGACTCCTGGGATGATAATGAAGAGACCAAAAGTCCGGATATGGACGACCCGGACTTCAAGGCTTATTTGTTGCACACCTGGGCCAACTTCCAGGCAGATCAGGTAAAAGAGAAAGGTAAAAAGGTTCACTTCGATGGAGTTGAAATACCATCTTGCAAGCCTGGACACCCTAGCCAATGATCCCCACCTGTTGAGAAGATCATAATGCTAGCAATATCAACTAATCGGACTACACTGCCAGAACCATCCTGTATGATGTTGATACCATCAACATCGAAGGTCACTCCCTCATCCTCTCCACCAAATTTAGCACCTCACACTGCCCTAGTATACCTGTCCTTACCATCCCCTGCTGGTCAATTCCAGTACACATTCCCTCTAGAGGACAAGGCTGCACCAAAGAAAATATTAGATTGCATTCTGGCCACCACAGTGCCTATTTCAGTCAAGGAGCTGATTTCTGTAGCCCCAGAAGTCTGGAAACAGTTCCAAGATCTCTCTACTACGAAGTGTATCCCGGTGACAACTGACATAGTACAGGTAAACAAGCTTGCTGGCAGAGATCCAGGAGCTGTTGCTAGGCAGTTTGGTGATAGTGTTACAAGGAGTGATGATGGCCTCATTGTTGCTCACCACAGTATTCCCCTTAGGTTACTTGAGGCAAAAGTCCTGGGAACCTCACTATCAATTACCGGAGTATTGGACTCTGGTTTGGAAATTGTGGTCATGCCTAAACAGGTATGGGAGACCCTCAGACTTCCAGTCTGGTCTGACCATATCATGACCATGTCAAATGCAAACACCAGCACTGAATCAACCATCGGAGTCATCAAAAACCTTTGACTTGACTTCAGTGCTGGCAAGGTTTGTGTCCAGGTCTAGGTCATCCTGCATGCCAACTTTGACTTGCTACTCGGCCAACCATTTCACTGTCTTATAAGCACCACCACTGACAACTTCCCTGATGGCTTACAGAATATTACACTCCAGAACCTGAATTCTGGAAAGGAGTACAAGTTGCCCACCCAGTCTTGGACTGAGGGGTGCCCCTGATGTAGGCATAATCTTCCATGCACTAACCACCAGTCCATCGTTGAGATGGGTTTTTAAACATTGATGATCCACTAATTGGTCAGGGAGATTTTCCCATACATTGTAATCAATTTCTTCCTTCCTCTCCAACTTCAGTCTCATTCTTACTGACCCAGACTTCATCTTTGTTCCATAGACTGGACTCCTGGGCTTCTCACTTTGCCTTCCTCTCATCTACTCAGTCTTCTCTCTCGCTTCACCACACTTATGTCTTTTGTTCTATGTTTTCCTATGACCATAATACCCACACATGGGCTTATAAGCCTGTCACCAAAAAGGTATGGCCAGTCATGGCCCCTCTTAAGGAGGAGTACCATGTGCTGCACAGTTTGCCTGATAATCCACTTTCTGGACTTATTCCATTACCTACACACCCTCCTGACTTCGTCCCTGGAGAGCGTTTTACTCAGGAGCATGCTGACACTTTAGACCTTGACCCTGCAAAGTGGCTATGGCCTGAAGAAGTCAGACTAGTCTGGTGGATTGTCCTCAATCATGAAAAGGCCTTTGCATGGGTCCCAATGGAGTGAGGACACTTAGATGATCGATACTTTCCACCGGTGAAGATTCCGACCATACCATATATGCCCTGGGTCCTCTGCAACATACCAATCCCCCCTTCTTCCTGGGACCAGGCCATTCAAATAATCAAAGACCATATCGCCTCTGGAGTGTACGAACCATCCACTGCAGCATACCACTCCCATTGGTTCTGTGTGCTCAAACAAGATGGGAAGTCACTCCGTCTAGTCCACAACCTCCAACTCCTCAATGCCATCACCATCTGGGATTCGTCAGTCCCACCTTTCATCGAACACTTGGCCAAATCATTTGGTGGTAGTGTGGTATATGGTATGATGGATTTGTTTGCAGGTTATGACCAGAGACTGCTTCATGTGGACTCCCAGGACATGATGACTTTCAATAGTCCACTCGGTCTACATCGCCTCACAACTCTTCCTATGGGTCATACTAACGCTGTACAGATCTATCAGGCAGATATGGCATTTATCCTTCAAGATGAGATTCCTCATCATATGATGCCATTCATCGATGATTTACCAGTGAAGTCCAGAGATTCTAGGTTTCAAAGACTATACAGGTCTTATGAGACCATTCCAGAGAACCCTGGAATTTGTAGGTTCATCTGGAATCATTTAACCATTGTCTATAGAATCCTCCAGCACCTCCAGAATGTCAATGTGACGGTTTTGGCAAAGAAGTTTGTGCTGGCTGCACCAGAAGTGACCATTGTCGGTCATAAGTGCACCTTTGAAGGGCGAGTTGCTCACGAGGCCAAAGTCCAGAAAATCAGAGACTGGCCAGAGTGCACAACCCTAACACAAGTCCAAGGGTTCTTAGGGACCTGTTGAGTGGTATGCATTTTCATTTGAAACTTTGCTTCAATTGCCTGCCCCCTCGTAAATCTGACCCACAAAGGTGTCCCCTTCGAATGGGGTGATGCCCAGCGGGAGGCTATGGACTGTCTTAAGGATGAAATAGTCCAGTCTCCTGTGCTCCAATGCCTGGATTATGAGTCTGACTGAGAGGTCATCCTTGCAGTGGATACCTCTTTTATTGCTGTTGGTTTTATCCTCTCACAAGAGGGAGCCAATGGCAAGCATTATCCTAACCAGTTTGGATTGATCAGCCTGACCAAGGTGGAAAGTCACTACTCCCAGGCTAAGCTCGAGCTTTATGGGCTCTTCCACACCTTGTGCGCAGTACAAGTATTTATTTTTGGCATTGCTAACCTCATAGTGGAAATGGATGCCAAGTATGTCCATGGTATGATCAATAATCCAGACTTACAGCCCAATGTGACCATTAACCAGTGGATCGCAGGTATTCTTTTATTTCATTTCCAACTTTGTTATATCCCTGCCCTGCATCATTCTGGACCAGATGGCCTCTCTCATTGGCCACCCTCCAATGATGATCCCCCTGAGGAGGACAATGCTGAGGATTGGCTCGACGATGCTTATTCCTTTTCTATTACCTTAATGAATGAATGATCTTTCCACTCTACCTCCCCTGTCTATTCTGTCTCGCTCCTCAATTTTTCCCCCATTACATAGCTTCTGATCCACCTTTGTCTCTGCTCAGTTGACCTTGGCTTCAGCAGCAGTCCAGGATACTGATAATTTGGACTTCACTCCAATACCCTGGTCTCCAAAGGCCAATGCCAAAGAGGTGCACATTGCCCTTATCTGTAATTTCCTCAAGACTCACATGCGCCCTGCTGACATTTCAGATGCTGAATTTCAATCCTTCGTCAATTCAGCTACCAAGTTTTTCCTCCTCAACAGATGCTTATGGTGCCGGGAGCCCCATGATCGCCACCAACTGGTTGTCCCAGAACATCAGTGGTTCAGACTAATCAAGGAGGCTCACAATGACCTTGGGCACAAGGGCATCTATACAGTCTGAACTCGTCTTTTGCTCTGATTCTGGTGGCCCATGCTGGTTGACGATGTTAAATGGTTTGTCAGGACTTGTCACAAGTGCCAAATAAGGCAGACCAGTTGATTCCATATTCCCCCTCTCATTTCTGTTGTAGGCAGACTATTCCACAAGGCTCACCTGAATACCATGCTCATGCCTAAATCCGGTGGTTACAGGTATATAGTCCAGGCCAAATGTGCTCTCACTTCCTACCCAGAATGGTGCATGCTGCATTCTGAGAACTCCGTTGCACTGGCATCCTTCATTTTTGAGGATATACTTTGCCGATGGGGCCCACTTGAAGAAATAGTTACTGACAATGGACCTGCATTTATCCAAGCTCTCAATGTCCTTGCCGAGTGTTATAGTATTTGACACATTCGTATTTCCCCCTACAATTCTCAGGCCAATGACATTGTCAAATGCTGCCATTACAATGTCCAGGAGGCCATCGTCAAAACTTCCCAGGAGGGGGGAGACTCGCTGGCACCTTGCCGCTCACTTGGTCTTCTGGGCTGAGTGTGTCACTATACTCTGGTCCACGGGTTTGTCTCCTTATTTCATGGTCCATGGCATTGAGCCTCTGTTCCCTTTTGATCTTTCTGAAGCTACTTTCCTTGTTCCACCCCCAGATACTGACCCATTGTCACCCACTGGACTAATTGCATGGAGAGTGGGTCAACTCCAAAAGCATCAAGAAGATCTGGACTCTATTTGGGAACAAGTCCGCAAGGCTCAATTTAAGTTCATCAAGCACTTCGAAGCCACATTCAAGAACTGGATTAAGGACTTCAATTTCTGGCCAGGAAGCCTTGTATTAGTCTGGAATATGTGCGTCGAAAAGGAGCTGAACTAGAAAACAAAGCCCAGATATCTGGGACTGATGGTATTTCTTTGTTGGACTACTGGAGGATCCTACATTCTGGCTGAGTTAGATGGCACAGTCTCCAGACTTCAATATGCTGCCTTCCGCCTGATTCCATATTATCCCCACTTGCACTCCTCTGTCCCTGTTACTGAACTTACAGGTCTAGAAGAGGATGAGTTAGATTGGATGGCAGGAGAAACTGCAGAAGACCCAGATGACATAGATGATCCTATAGACCACCTAAACAAATAGTCCAGACCAGTATCAATAATCTGGACTAGGCCTGCGTAGATTTTGATCCCTCAGTTTCACCCTGGGATTAGTCTGGTGACATCATTCTCCCTCACTCTCTCTACCATTTTATTAAAAAGAACAAACAAACCACTGAAAAACATAAAACAGACTTTCATTTATTACACCTCACAACCAAGCCCCATAGTATTCCAATTTGCTTTGTGTCTCCCTCATGTCTGTGCTTATTTTGTAAAACTCAGACTTTGAATGCGCAAGAGATACAGTGCCCATTATGGAAAGTACCAAATGACCAGACTGCTAGGAGTAGATGCGAAAGCAGATCGATGAAGAAAAGTCAGGTGGTACCCTGCAAAGACCACTCTGGACTATCCATTTTTTGTTCCTCTCGAGGCTTGAGGCTTTTCATTACCTTATTTTGTTTTCACTCTCACATTAGATTCATTCATTCTAAGTAGACATCCCACATTTTGACTACATACAGCCGGTCTACAATTAGTCTGGCCTGGACTTACATGCCAATCTCTTCCAACTCGGCAACTAGATCCCCTATTTTCACCATTACTTCTGCATGCTCAACTTCCAGTGCCTTTATGTTCACCCTGATCTGATAGAGCCAGGCATGGACAGCATTCAGGCACAGGGCAAGTTGGCCCTTGGCTGAACATGACAATCTGCTCCTGGACTTCTTGGAAGCCACCTTCCCCTTCCCTTTGGCCTTCACGGCAACTGGAGTTTCTGAAACAACCCTTAGGTGGGGCTGCTAGTGAGCTGTATGACAGTGAGAGGAGAGGTGAGTGACTAGAGCTAGTGGGAACCCAGGCATCGACTGAGGACTAAGGGGAAAACCCAAGATAACTCGAATGAGGATCTTGGGGCTGAATTGTCCAGCTTATATACAGTTACAGGTTGTTTATATATATTGTTGTCCTATTACTACTTACGGGTGCTTTAGGGCAGATGTGGGAGTGAGGGACTTATGCCACTGGCCATGAATGAGTCATGGAGGGTCACTGCACTGGTTTGCACAGCCTGGGCACCGATGATGTGAGATGGCACCATAATGGCATGATATGATGCAATGATGATGTCATTGGGCTGTACAAAGGAACTGGACCACTTACTAAGGTAGACACAGCTTGGCACTGCCATCATGTGGTGTGTGAGTGCTGTTAGCAGGTGGTCCAGAATGTGTACTGATGCCAGGATAGGGGTGAAGCTGAAAAGGAAGGAGAAAAGATAGGGAAGTGAGTAGGGTCATAACAGTTTCTCCCTCAGGCCCCTTGTCGCTTTCGGACTCCCAATTCATGATAATGGATGTGATCTTGCGGGCACCCAACTTGGCGGATGACCAGGCTGGTCTCTCTATTGGGCACATGTTAGCCCAGTTCCCCTGTACTGATATCATGCACTCTTGATCTCCACTGAGACTGTTGCCCTCTTGTAAGGCATGCTCCTTCCACCGGCCCAGCTACACGATGACTTGAGGCATTGGCACCAGACACGCGCTTGACCAGTTCCCTTCTTGCACTGGGATACCAGATCGGCTTGGACGCACGCTGTGCAGGCCTTCTTGCTGGACGCTCCTCAAGCAACGTGCTTTTGAGGGGCAGTCACTTTGGCCTCCGACTCACCCTCATCATGCTGAGACTGGTCGTGCTTAGACGAATGAGTTTATTTTCGGTGGATAGGTGTATGGACACTCACCTTTAGCCTGGACGAAGCCAGGGACTGTGCATTCTGTGACTCTGCATGCATCACGGCCACAGGGTCCATTCTAGTCGCTGCCTCCACCTCCATTGCCGAGTCTTGAGTAGCCAGCATTGGCTCGTTTTGCACCACCTCCTTGGCCTCAAATTATGCAGCCCAATCAGCACAGGATACTTTTGCCCCAACAATGGCCACTGCGACCTCTTCATTCAACTTGGTATCAAGCCCGATTTTGTTGGCCTCAGCATGCACAGCCTCCCAAGCGTCCTACCCAAGCCTAAGTAGGTGCCAGAAAGGAGCCGGGGAGACTTACCATAGCGCCCCTGAATTCTACCATCCACATTTGGGCTTCTTCCTCCAAATTGTTGCGATCATTCAGTGCAGTCTTCACTACAGCCAGAGCACATTTAGTGGTGTCCTTAAATTTCTTCTGTATCGGTTGCTGGTGAGCATTGCCAGTCTCAGTCATAGTGCAGTATTTGTCGATCCAGGATTGGAATTGGGTGGCAGACATGGTGAGAGTGGATGGAGAGAGATGAACACGGTGTAGCAAAAGCAGCACCCCTTGCTCAAGTCACCACCACTCGTTGAATGCGATTTCCCATGGACACATGACCTGCCTGGGGACAGTTAGAAGCTAAGTCCCCCACAGATGTAGAGATTGGTGTGTCTCTATGGTTATATATCACTTCCTTACCCTATTTTTGTTGCTTCCCATCTTTTCAGTCAATTCATTACCTACTAGAACAGTCCAGTCAGACTATTTTAATCTTCTACTGACCAGACTTCTATTGACTAGTCGGACTACTTTTCCATGACACAGGACTTATTAAGTATTCTTAACCTGCGATATTCCTATATTTTCTTCTAGTTCATTCAACTTATCTCTGATCGGATGTATTGGATCTGAAAGGGGAAATCCCTGTCACCACTCTTTTATCCTCTTTTGGATGAGTAGCTAGAGTTCAGGTATACCTGGACTATAAAAATTTGTACTTGTCATTCTGCAATGGCAGCTACCATTTGGCTCACATCACACACCGCTCGGGACCGTCTCTCTCCACCATTTTCACCTCCATACCATTTCTTAGGCTGTACCAACAGTCACCTACCTTTCTACAACTGGACTACCGATCCCTACAAGTCTGGACTACCACTGGACTATTTGTATGCCCCAAGACTTCACTCAGGACTAACCCTCTTTCCACAGAGTCCCTTTGGGGCGAACATACATTTGCTCTCCCCCTTTACTCAGACACTCCCTGGTGGCCAGGACTAGCTGGTATTTTACCTACCAGTCCACTCACCCACTTTTTAGTCTTTTCACCGGGTTCCCTCAAGATAGTGCCTCCAACCCTCTAACACAGAGATCACACTTAGTATTTCTTTATCAGCAATGGGGTAGTTGTGTTGTTCAGGTGTCATGGAGTGCGATGAGAAGGCGACCAGGTGCCATTAATCCTCCTTTTGCACTGATAGTACCGCTCCTACTGTGCTATTACTGGCATCACTTTCAAGTCGATAGTGACAGTTGTTATCTGGATATGCTAGCACTGGCACGGAGGTGAAGTATTGTTTCAATTCTTGAAAGGCTGACTCACATTCTTTTGTCCATTCAAAGGTGAGTCCCTTCTTCATCAGGTCATGGAGGTGCTGGGTAATGCTAGCATAGTCTTTGATGAATCATCAATAGAAATTGGTAAGGCCAAGGAAGGCCCTGGTCTGATGTAGAGTGGTTGGTAAAGGCCAATCTGTGACCGCTTTCACTTTTCCAGGATCCATTCAGATTCTGTCAGGGCTGACTATCATCCCAAGGAACTCTACCATTGTGGTGGAGAAAATGCATTTTTCAGGTTTAACAAATAGGTCGTTCCTCTCTAATCATTCCAGTACCTCCAACACCTTTCGTTCATGGGCCTGTTGGTCATTACTTTGAGAGAAGATTAGCAAGTCATTGATATAAACCATCATATTGGGCATATCCGAGAACAGGTCATTCATTATCATCTGGAAGGTAGTGGGTGAGTTGCAAAGCCTGAAGAACATTACTGTTGGTTCGTAGGCCCCTTTATGGCAGATGAAGGCTGCCTTCCATTCATCTCCTTCCTTGATCTGAATATTGTTGTAGCCCCATCAGAGATCCATCTTAGTAAAGATCTTTGCTTCTTTTAATTTGTTGACGAGTTGGGAAATGAGCAGGAGGGGATAGTTGTTGTGGATGGTATGCTCGTTCAGGTAGCAGTAGTCCTGGACCATCCTCTTTCTTCCATCCTTCTTCAGGACAAAGAACACTGGTAATGTTTGTTCAGACTTGGATGGCCGGATATACCCTTTGTGCAGCTGATCATCAATGAACTCCTCGACTTCTTTCTGCTCTACCAGACTTAGGGGAATAATTCGTCCCTTCTTCAGTTTAAAGGAGTTCTTGAGTTCAATCATGTGATCCCAGGATTTTTGTAATGGCATCCATTCTGATTCTTTCTGTGAGAAGACCCATTGGTACTGCTGATACACTTTCGGCACAAGTCATAGGGCATCTTCAGATTGTGAGCTGATCCGTGCTTCCTTCTCTCTGCTCCTCTGTTTAGCATGTGACACCTCCTCAGCTTCTTGCTCATGAGCTGCTCAGGCATCTCTTTGATAATTACAGGTTTCAGGGCAATCCACAAATCAGACTTGGCCAGTTTTCCAGTTAATCAGAAGGTTGTGTTTTTGAAGTCATGGATATCCTAGAATGACATCATTATTTCCAATATTTGACACATATGCCTGGAGTAGCTCTCAATGTCCATTGATGCTACAATATACCTCTACTTCTTCTGTGATTCTTCCTTCAGCATTTTTGGAGCCATCAGCGTTATGTACTATAATAGCATGACAAGCGGTTAGCATGGGGATATGATTCCTTCATATGAAATCCTGATTGATGAGTGTTAGATTGGCACTGCTATCAATTACTGCTTCCACATTTACATAATGCTTCTTGGTTGAGAGTTTAATCTGTATTGTCAGTTTTATCTCTTTTCCTTTGTAAATTACCCTTGTATACATTTTCAAAGGTCCTGGGGTTTTGATGGTGGAGTTAGGGGAATTAAGCACAGGTTTAGTATCTCGGTCCCTGTCAGGCTCACTGGAAGACCCCCCTAGACTGGCTACATTAGATACTAGAGTCGTTAGTGTGGTTACAAGCTTAGTTAGTTCCACCAAGAAGTGATTGTTAGCCTGTGAGACACCCAGATCATCTCCTAGGCTCTGCCTTTTCCCTTCTGCTCTTTCTCAGTGTTGGGAAAATCCTGTTCTTCTACTGGCACAGCCCTTGCTTCATCTGTTGCCAGGGTGATTCATCATGCCTGTCTCCTTTTGCAATGGAATTGGTGCCCTTCACTGTGGAAGTGGCACTTCAGACACTGGTTCTTCAGCTTCTTGCAATTTCAGGCTATATGCCCAGCACCCTTACAGTTGAAACATTTACCGATGCTCCCTTTAATGGCGAAGACATCTTCTTCAGCCATTTCTTCAAACCAATCTACCTCCATGCAGTCTCCACAGGATTGATAATTCTGGGGTCACCCTCTAATGAACATGAGGGCTTCCATGGCACAACCTATGTCTCAGATATTTTGGAGATAGTCTGCCAGTGTAGACTTTCAGGCTTCTTTCTTGAAGATCTGAAGGATAATGTGTCGGGCCATGTTCCTTTCAAGTAATCGGATAGTGTGGCTATCGTTGATGCTGGCCATCTGATAGAGTGCCTCCCAGCAGACCAAGAAGTCATTGGTCTGAAGGGTGCCTTGCCATAGTTGTTCGAGTTGGGTGACAGCCCAGTCCTTCTGATTCACAGAGCAAAAGAGACTCTCCATCTTCTGAACGAGTTTGTCCCAGGTATATGATTGGCCTCATTGAAGACACATCTGGGTGAATGGTCTGGCCTTCAATTCTTTCAACCAAGATAAGACTGCTGTTACTACCTCATAGCTTTTCAGAAGAATGGTGGATCAGTTGGTATGGAGCCACGCTTTAATCTTAGCCCACCATTCCTCGAACTTGGCAACCAATCCTTCGTAATCTCCGGGGTCCGCGAAAACTTCTACTTTCTGAGAGGCCTTACCTCTGGCTGCCATGGCATTGTTGAGATTTGATATGGTCTGTTCTAATGCAACCATATTCTTTAGTAGGGTGGCAGTCTTCTTCTGTTCCTTGACACATCTGTTGTAGAGTTGTTGATTCTGTTTGGTTAGTGTTGTGAACTCTAATACAATGGCAGCAATCTTGTCCTCCAGAGTGAGGTTCAGGTTAGCAAGGATTTGGAGTGTGGATTGTAACATAATGGCGAGCTATGTGCATCTTTGGTATGCGGATTCTCTTTCCATTATGGATCACCCAGGTTCTTCTTCTGTACTCTTTGATCATGGCTGGGTGTCTAGTTGCTTTATACAACATAGATCTAACTGGTGTTATCTGTGGTTGGCTGATCAGTCTCAGTCATTTCTGTTTGTCCTCCTTCCATTGGAGTCGTGTAAACAGTTGTCCTATGGTGGTCACTCGGGGTTTCAAAGAAGAGAAGACTTTTATTCAATAACTACCAGCTGTAATTCTGCTGTGGCTGTTCTTCTTCAGCGTGGATCGCTTGTCTCTTGTACCCAAAGGTAAAGGAGTATGCTCCTTCCTTAATGGCGATTTGGAACTGTAACAGGGTAAGCTCTCGTGCAATGAGAGAAAGAAGGCAAAGTAAGAAGTAAGTAAAAAGGGTAGCAAAGAAAACAATGAGAAAGGTGAATGTGAACAGCAGGAGCTGTGCTATCATAGGATGTGGGGGAAGTATGCAAGTAGAATACCTATCAATAAATGTAGGTAAGCGAGGATGAGGGAGTTTAAAGTGATAGTAGCAGGGGCTACTCAGAGGTAACTAAAGGTGAGGAGGGCGGCACAGAGATGCATGAGGGTGAAGGCATCCTGGACCATTATCAGGTCAGACGAGGGTGGTGGCAGCATGGCAATAGGCAGCTCTTGCTGTGGTGATTCTCTTGCTGTGGGCAAGGCAGGCTTCTTCTACTAAGAACTGGGTGTAGTTCTCTTGCCAACGACAGTACTCTTTGTCAAGGTGGCAGTGTGTGGCAGGTGAGGTGGGGTCATGGTAAGGACCTTCAAGGTTGTTTGGGTCAATGGACTCAGGCAGGGTTGATTCATGCTTAGGAGAGGGGGCAGGTGATGGTGGTAGTACTAACTCCTTCTCTTCTTCCTTTTTCACTTCTCTATATTCTCCTACTAACCTCCTTTCTCTCTGGGTGGTGGTGGAGGTGGGATTGAAGACTTGGGCAAAAAAACATGGGTGCTCTTTTACAAAGAGGTGAGTACTGGCAGTGAGGGCAGCAACATTGAGTGCATACTCAGGATGTGGGACAGAAATCTGGGCTGGGTTCATTGGGGCAAAGGGCTGTCAGTAATGACGGCTGACAACTCTGCAGAGCTCACTACTGATGACAGGCTTCAGGGTGGTGACAGTGATGGTGAAGCAAATGAGATTCAAGTTATAATGAAACAACCCTTAGGCAGGGCTGCTAGTGAGCTGTAGGACAGCAAGGAGATGGATGAGTGAGAGGAGCTAGTGAGAACCCAGGCATCAACTGAGGACTAAGGGGAAAACCCAAGATAACTTGAATGAGGATCTTGGAGCTGAATTGCCAGCCTTATATACATTTACAGGTTGTTTGTATGTATTGATGTCCTATTACTATCTATGGGTGCTTTAGGGCAGACATGGGAGTGTGGGGCTTATGCTACTGGCCGGGAATGAGTCATGGGGAGTCACTGCACTGCCTTGTGCAGCCTGGGCGCCAATGATGCAAGATTGCATCAGTATGGCATAATATGGCATGATGATGATGTCATGGGGCTGTGCAAGGATGTCTAGACCACTTACTAAGGTAAACACAGCTTGGTGCAGCCATCATGTGGCATGTGAATGCTGTTAGAGAGCAGGCCAGGATGGATACTGGTACTGGGATAGGGGAAGAGCCCAAAAAGGGAAGAAAAGATAGGGGCACAAGCAAGGTCATAACACTCCTTTGCCCTCCTATTCTTTAGAAAAATAGATTAAAGCTAGACTAAATCCAAATACTTAGTATATGTATCAATCTCTTTTTTGTCTTTTTTTCTGTTCTAGAGCCCCTTGGATTGAACAGCAACCACCCTCAGACCCATTCTTTATGTTGGTAGGACTACTAGGACTTATCACCCTAAGGTCCACCTTTACTTTTCAATGCCTCTCATCCCATTCCATAACAGTGTTGAGAGTCTCACATGTGTCGTAGTTCTTACACATAAACCTCGACTCCAGGGACCAGGAGTTTCACCTTTTCTCGGAAATACCCATTCTCATAGTCTAGTGACCAGATTGCTATGAGGTGCTGTGATCCTGTGGATGAAATTACCGGTGCACGCGCAACGGGCTCGATAATGGTTTGTGATGATCATCCAGGGACATCAATCCACTGGCCAGGCGTTGCGTGCGGACACTGCACAAACAGAAAGACGCGTTTCGTCGGAATCTAGGCCCTCGTGACACGGCACCCAACCACGTCGCACTCCACGCTACAGGAAGGAGTGACTCTGCGTGACTCTCAGTTCTCTCTCACTGACCACCATGTCGATCATGCATGGCATCCGACAACTGGGCGTCATCGGCGCAGGCCAAATGGGCACCGGTATTGCCTTTGTCTCCGCTGTCCGCGCTAAAGTTCCGGTATTGCTCCACGACACCTCCCCCACCCAGCTCTCCCACTCCCACTCTTTTCTCTCCACCCTCCTCGCCAAAGAAGTCTCCAAAGGGCGTCTGACCTCCACAGAAGCTGCAGAAGCCAAAGATCGCGTTCAAGTCGTCGACACACTCGCGGGGCTACGTGATGTGGACATGGTCGTCGAGGCGGTGTCGGAGCAAGTTGAGCTGAAAAAGCGGGTGTTTCGGGCGCTGAAGGAGACGTTGAACGAGGGTGCTATTTTGGCGACGAATACATCGTCAATCAGTATTACCAAGATTGCGGGTGCGGTCGTACCCAAGGGGGTGTCGGCAGCGTCGGAGGAGGGGAGACAAGC
>JBBPTI010000084.1:0-25901 GCA_038093995.1 Tylopilus aff. callainus | reverse complement strand
GCATAGACCCCGGCATGACTCATACGGACTCACGACCAATAGCCATTCGCCCGCACCACAGCCTACGCCTTACGCCGTACAGCCCCGCATAGCCGCACACTGCCCTGCACTGCCCTGAGCATAGCCCAGCTCGCACGGACCAAGACATTCCTTTAATCCACAGAGACCCACGGACTCCGCAGACCATATACGGTAACTAAGCCGGCCCTTGATGGACCACATGTAGTAATAGTGTACAAATAGATACAAACCATGTAACAGTATATAAACCCCAGCAGCTATCCCTCAAGACCCCAGCTTATCATTGATGGGTGGTGGCTACTACAGCTACTAGACCTAGACCCACAATGCCGCTGTATCACTAGGGTCTTGAAGGCTATCGACTAGGTTGCTGTATAAATGCCTATTGCCTTCCCCGTTCATATTGTACGACCTTAAGACCGATAAACAGCAAGGCTCCCCTTGAAGATACATTGCAACTCTCACCATCGCTTACCAGGCATTCGCCACTACTAGCCCTAGGCTTGACAGCTCAGGCTCGAGTTGTTTCAGGTTGTTCTTTTCCAGTCAATCCAGTACCTGCTCAACAAGTTGTTCATGGGTTCAGGGGTCACTAGTCAGGGAAAAGATGAGAAGGTCATCGATGTATACAACAACATTAGTCATGTTATGAAACAGATTGTTTATCATTGTCTGGAATGTGGCTGGGGAGTTGCATAGCCTGAAGAACATTACTGTGGGTTCATAGGCCCCTTTATGACATACAAATGCCACCTTCCATTCATCTCCTTCCTTAATCCATATATTGTTATACCTTCATCGGAGATCCATCTTTGTAAACAGTTTGGCCCCTTTTAGTTTGTCGATGAGCTGGGAGATTAGGGGAAGTGGATAGTTATTTCACACTGTGTGTTTGTTAAGGTAGTGATAATCCTAAACCATCCTCTTCCATCCATCCATTTTGGGAATGAAGAACACAGGTGATATTTGTTTGGACTTTGATGGGTGGATGTAATCCTTCTGGAGCTGATCATTTACAAAGGCTTCCACTTCTTCTTGCTCCTTTGGGCTCAGGGGAATGATCCATCCCTTTTTGGGCTTGAACATCTCTTTTAGTTCGATGGTGTGATCCCAGGGTTTTTGGAGTGGCATATGTTCTGACTCTTTCTGTGAGAAGACCCAGCTATATCAATGATAATGGTGCAGTACTAGGGCAAGGGAGTCATCCAGGATGGAGCATCTCTGTTCCTCCTTCTTTCTACTCCATTCTTCTGCATAGGCAACCTCCACTACCTCTTGTTCATGCCTTTGATGGCTTGCCCATTCATAGTTATAGGTTTTAGGGCATTCTGTGAATTTAATCTGACTGGTTTTCCAATTGATAGAGGGGTTATGCTTCTGGAGCCAAGGGTATCCTAGGATGACATCATTGCTCCCAATGTTGGATACATATGCACATAATAATTTGCAATGTCCATTGATGTTGCAATATGTTTCCACTTCTTTGGTGATTCTCCCTCTGGCATTCTCAGATCTGTCTGCATTATAGACAATGATCATTCTGCAGGCCATTAGCATGGGGATTTGGTGTTTTACCATGAAGTCTTGATTGATGAGGGTCAGGTTTGCCCTGCTATCGATAAGTGCACTGGCCACTATGTATCTGTGTTCTGTGGAGGGTTTAATGTGTATTGTCAGCTTTATTTCTTTTCCTTTATGTATTACCCTTGTGTATAGCTTGAGGGGTTCTGGGATTTCAGTGGTGGACACAGGGGAATTAAGTGCAGGTTTAGTATCTCAGTCCCTGCTGGGCTCGCTGGGAGGCCCCCCTAGACTGGCTACATTAGATACTAAACTGGTTAGCATAGTAACAAGTTTTGTTAGTTCCACCAAGAAAGAATCATTATTAGCCTGTGAGATACCCAGATTGTCTCTTGGGCTCTGCCTTTTCCCTTTTGCTCTGTTCCAGCATTGGGAAAATCCTGTTCCTTAACTTCCACCACTCAGGCCTCATCATTGGCCAGGGCAATTCTTTGTGCTTTCCTCTTTCAGCAACTAAACCAATGCCCTCTTCTGTGGAAGTGGCATTCTGGACACTGCTTCTTCAGCTTTTTGCAGTCGTGGGCCATGTGTCTGGTGCCTTTACAGTTGAAACACTTCCCTTGGCTTCCTTGGATTGTGAACACTTCTTCTTTGTCTGCTTCTTCAAACTGATCTACCTCCATCTGATTGTCCTGTGGTCAGAAGTCTGGTCTGCACCCTCTTATGAACATGAGAGCTTCCATTGCACAGCCAACGTCTCAGATATTCTGGAGATAGTCCATGGGAGTGGACCTTTGGGCACCCTCTTTAAAGATCTGCAAGATAATATGCTAAGCCATGTTTTGTTCAAGGAGGTGAATCACATGGCTATCGTTGATCCTGGCCATCTGATATAGCACTTCCCATCAAACTAGGAAGTCATCAGTTCATAGGGTTCCTTGTCACAACTGTTCAAGTTGTGTGACAGCCCAATCCTTCTGATTTACTGATCTAAAAAGGCTCTCTATTTTCTAGATGAGCTCATCCCAGGTGTATCCTTGTCCACAGTGAAGATGGGTCTGTGCGAAGGGTCTGGCCTTCAGTCCCTTAAGTCATGACAGGACTGTGGTCACTGCTTCATAGCTTTTTGGGAGAATGGTGGAGTGGTTGGTATAGAGCCAT
The DNA here is from genome assembly GCA_038093995.1 of Tylopilus aff. callainus. NCBI lineage: Eukaryota > Fungi > Basidiomycota > Agaricomycetes > Boletales > Boletaceae > Tylopilus > Tylopilus aff. callainus. The sequence goes on along the minus strand of JBBPTI010000084.1, from coordinate 23,198 downwards.
GCCTTGATCTTGGCCCACCACTCTTTGAACTTGGCCATGGATCCCTTGTAATCTCTGGGATCTGCAAAGACTTTCACCTTTTGGGTTGCCTTCCCTCCTGCAGCAGCAGTGCTATTGAGGTTTGAGACAGTCTGTTCAAGTGCAACCATGTCCTTTAGCAGGATGGCAGTCTTCTTCTGTTCTTCGACATATCTGTTGTAGAGTTGCTGGTTCTGCTTGGTCAGCATAGTGAACTCTAATGCAATGGTGGCAATCTTGTCCTCCAATGTAAGGTTCAGGTCAGCAAGGATTTGGAGTGTGGACTGTGACATAATGTCTTGCTACATGGGTCTTGGGTATGTGGATTCTCTTTCCATCATGGATCACCCAAGTCCTTCTTCAATACTCTTCAATTATGGCAGGGTGCCTGGTGGCTCTGTATGGTGTGGATCTAACCAGCATTATCTGTGGTCGGCTGATCAGTCTTGGTCTGTTCTTCTGCTATTTCTTCTGGCAGAGTTGTGTAAACACTTGCTCTATCATGATCACTCGGGTTTAAGGGGACAAAGAGTTTATTCAATAGCTACCACCCATAGTTTTGCCGAGGCTGCTCCTCTTCTTGATAGATGGCCTATCTTTCATAGCCAATGGTGAAGGAGTAGACTCCTGGGCAGATATCAGTGGTGATTTGGAGGGGTGTAAGCTCTTGTGTGATGAGAGAAAGAAGTTGAAGGATGAAGTAAAGAAAAAGGCAGGAAAAGAAAATGGTCAAGAAAGTAAGTATTGCCAGCAGGAGCTGGGCAATCATTCAAGGAGATGGGGGTGTAACAAGAAGATAGCTGTTAGAAGGTGTAGGTAGGTGTGGATGAGAAGTTGTATAGTAATAGTAGCAGGGGCTACTAGGAGACTGCTAAAGATAGCAAGGGCAGTGCAGAGATGTGCAAGGGTGAAGGTATCCCTGACCATCAACAGGGCAGACAAGGGTGGTGGCGGCAGTGCAGTGGGCAGCTCTTGCTGCAGCAATTCTCTTGCAGTGGATGAGACATGCTTCTTCAACTAAAAACCTGGCACAGTTCTCTTGCCAACAACAGTACTCTTTGTTGAGGTGGTGGCAGGTATCAGGTGAGGTCAGGTCTTGATAGGGACCCTCGAGGTTGTTTGGATCGACAGACTCAGGCAGGGTTGACTCATGCTTTATGGTGGGAGAGGGGGATGGTAGTAAGACTAACTCCTCCTCCTCTTCTTTCTTTATCTCTCTGTATTCCCCTACTAACCTCCTCTTTCTTTCTGTAGTGGTGGAGGTGGGGTTGAAAACTTGTGTGAATAGGTGGGGGTGCTCCTCTACAAAGAGGCAAGCACTGGCAGCAAGGGCAGCAAGGTCAAGTGCATACTCAGGATGTGGGACAGTGAGCTGGGCTGGGTTCACTAGGGCAGAGGGCTGTCAGTAACAATGGCCAATGACTCTGCAGAGCTCACTACTCATAGGTAATGGGCTTTGGGGTGGCAACAGCAATGGTGAAGCAAAGTGATTTGAGTTATAATGAAACAACCCTTAGTGGTGCAGGTAGTGAGCAGTGGGGATGTGAACAGAACAGTAGTGACAAGAGCTAGTGGGGGCCCAGGCATTGACTGAGGACTAAGGGGAAAACCCAAGATAACTCAAATGAGGATCTTGGGGCTGAATTGCCAGCCTTATATATGTTTATAGGGTTTGTACATATTTGTACAGTTATTACTATGTATGGGTTTGTTTAGGGTAGATATGGGAGTGTGGGGCTTACACTATTGGCCTAGGATGAGTCATGGGGAGTTACTGCACTGCCTTGCACAGTCCAGGCACCAATGATGTGCAATTGTGCCATAGTGGCATGGTATGAGGCAGTGATGATGTCATTGGGCTGTGTAAGGGGTCCAGAATGCTTACTAAGGTAGACACAGCTTGGTGCAGCCATTGTGTGGCATGTGAGTGCTGTTAGTGAGTGGGCTGGATGGTGTACCAATACTGGGGTAGGAGTAAAACCATGGAAGGAAGTGGACTAGGAGTGAAAATAGAGGTGATGAAATAGGGGTGATGTGAGTGAGGTTGTAACATGTGGCATGTGAATGCTATGAAATGACCTTGGGTGCTAGGCACTAGGAGGCATGGAGTAGAGGATAGCAAAGTGAAACAGAACAGTGAGTCAATCTCCTAGTATGTGGGTGCCTTGTGAGGGAAGACCCAAGAAGAATTGATTGGGGCTCTGATATAATACAAGTGGTCTTATATACTACTACAGATCAGATTCAAGCGGAGCCTAAAGTAAGTAAGGGCAGGCCGAGATACTAATTATGGAAGTGCAAGACAAAAACTGGCCTGGTCCGTGCAAGTGGGGCAATGCTGCAGGCTAAACGCTACTGGAGTGGAAAAGAGTGGCGAGTGATGGTGCCATTGTGAGGTTAATGCCATTGAAGTGGGAACAGATGGCATACTATGGTGTGCGATGTGTGAGTATCGCTATTGGGGTGAGACCGGATGGCGACATATGGCACCATTGCAACTGCAGATTGCCTAAGTGCTGCGGGCAGCATCAGTACCTGGGTAATTGGGTCTTTACTCTACCATGGTCCAGTGCCCAGAATGTTGCAGGTACTGTGCTAACTGGTGTGCAAAAGGGACTTGGGCAATACTGAGTCACAGCGCTGTGGCATGGGTCAAAGTGGCTAAAGAAGGCAATGTAGGAATGAATGGAACGTAGCAGAGCCGTGAGCATAACATGCTATTAGTCAGGGTTATGCAACAGTTAAGGAAAAGGCACACAAGTATAGACCTGGGATGGGCAGAACAGTGAAAACAATGAAAACAGCAGGCCAGGACAGGGACAGAGTAAAAAAGAAAGGCAAGTGTGAGTGGATCATAATACCACCCCCCAACTAAGGCTCAGACTCTGGATGAGATGAGCAGGTGAGTGCAAGTGAAGAAGGAGGAGTGGATGACACAGGAGATAGTCCATGAAGCAGAGGAATGGGTGGTGTGATAGTCATGGAGGGTGTTGGCACAATTGGTGAGATAGAAGGCTGGTTCCCAAGTGTGTTTGAAAGAGGGGTAGCCTTTTCAGTGGACCAGGTATTGGAGACCATAGCCTTGTGGGCATGAGTCCACAATATACTCCATTTTGTATTTGGACTTGTGGGACTTGGTGATAAGAGTGGGGCTGGGTCACAGCTTGGGCTGGCCTGGAAGAGGCACAGAGTAGTGTTTGGTGTGGGAGATGTTTACCACCAGGTGAATACACATGTGCTGGAGAAGACAGAGTTTCACAGTGTTGGGGCCTCATATAGTGATGACAGGGAAGGGCCTGGTTCAGTGGTCTGATAGCTTATGACAGGAGGAGGAGAGAATGAGATTGTTCATTGTGAGCCAGACTTGGTTGCCAGGGTTGTGTTATGCTCCAATCCTCATACACTTCTGTCTTCCTACACTCCCTACTAGGTTACCTTCTTTAGCCCTTCCTTCACACACCATAGTGCCACATCTTGGCAACATACACCCAGCACTCCCATGTCTGAGTCACATGCTTACAGCATGAGGGCACCTGACCAAGGTAGTGTAAAGCCCCTCTTACCTAAGCAGCTGACACCATAGTGGCTGTAGATGGTGCCATTGCATGCAATACTTTTGCACTTCTTTCCCACTCTAATAGTAATACCCCCTCATATTGTATGATTCCTCTATTATCTTTTTCCTCCAATAGCACAACACCCACACTCACACCATCATATGCCATCCTTTTCCATGCCAATAGCAATAACCATGCCTTATTGCCTCACATGCATGGACCAGGCCCGTTTCCTGCTTGCACTTCCTTACTTAGTAGCCTGGCCTGCCCTCACACAGTTTAGTCAGAGTCTGAACTTAGGTAGCCAGTAGTATATAAGCCTGCCTGTAATGAGTTGGAACTCCAATTAATTCTTCTTGGATCTTCCCTCAAAAGGCACCTACTATAAAGAGGATGATTATCTTTTGCCTATGCTTCACTACCCTTCTGCTACATGACCAAAGGTACCTAGTATTATGACTTCACTCACTCACCTTCCTTTTTCACCCTTACCCCTGTCCTGGCAGCCAGCTCCTTCACTTCCCCATTCCAGTCCCTACATCCATGTGTACCACCTTCCTGTCTCAAGGCTCTGACTAACAGCATTCACACACCACATGATGGCTGTGCCAAGCTGTGTTTACTTTAGTCAGCAGCCTAGCCTCCTTGCACAGCCATATAATGACATTATTGCTCCATATCACATTACTATGGTGCCATTGCACATCATTGGCACCCAGCTGTGCAAGGCAGTGCTAAGACATTCCATGACTTGTTCCTGGCCAGTGGTGTAAGTCCCTTGTTCCCACATCTCCCCTAAAGTCACACCATATGTAGTAATACCATACAAATATGTACAAATCCTGTAAATATATATAAGGCTGGCAATTCAGCTCTAGGATCCTCATTCAAGTTATCTTGGGTTTTTCCCTTAGTCCTCAGCTGACACCTGGGCCCCCACTAGCTCTAGTCACTACCATTCCTGTTCACTAGCCTTGCTGCTCACTACCCAATACCTAAGGGTTGTTTCATTATAACTTGAATCCCTTTTGCTTTGCTGCCACTGCTGTCACCCTGAAGCCCACCAACACTGCTATTAGTGAGCTTAGCAGGATTGCTGGCCATTGTTACTGACAGCCTCCTGCCCCAGTGAACCCAGCCCAGATCACTGCCCCATGTCCTGAGTATGCACTTGACCTTGCCACCCTTGCTGCCAGTACTTGCCTCTTCATAGAGGAGCACCCATGTTTGTTCACACAAGTTTTCAACCCCACCTCCACTGCTGCACAAAGAGAGAGGAGGTTAGTAGGGAAATATAGGGAAGTAAAGAAGGAAGAAGAGGAGGAGTTAGCCCTACCCCCTTCCCCAGCACCTACTGTAAAGTGTGAGTTGACCCTGCCTGAGTCTGTTGACCCAAACAACCTTGAGGGTCCTTATCATGACCCCACCTCATCTAACACCTGCCACCACCTTGACAAAGAGTACCATCATTGGCAAGAGAACTGCACCTGGTTTTTAGTAGAAGAAACCCACCTCATCCATTACAAGAGAATTGCCACAGCTAGAGCTGCCCACTGTAACACCACTGCCATCCTTGTCCACCCTGTTGATAGTCAGGGATGCCTTAACCCTCACACATCTTTGCACTGCCCTCATTATTTTTAGTCAGCTTCTAGTAGCCCCTGTTACTATCACTATCCCACTCTTAGTCCACACATACCTGCACTTAGTAACAGGTATTCTTCTTTCCCACCCCCATCTTCTTTTATGATAATCCAGCTTCTGCTGGCAATATTTACCTTCTTGATCATCTTCTTTTCCTGCATCCTCATCTATTCCCTTCTTTGCCTCCTTGAGTTTGTTGCCAAAGAAACCACCCTGCTCCACACCACTATTGAAGTGCAGCCCAACCTTATCTCTCTAACCTTTGGATACAACCAAGAGATTGGAGAAGTCAGAGCAGAACAGAACCTCAGAGGGTGATAGTTATTCAATAAACTTCTTTTCCATCTAAACCCCCCCAAGTGATAATGATAGGGCAACTGCTTATGTGACTCTACTGGAGACAGCAGTTCCAGAAGAAGCTAAGACTGATCAGCCAACCACAGATAACCCCAGTTAGATCAACATTGTATTGTGCCACAAGGCACCCCACCATAATCAAAGAATATTAAAGAAGAACCTGGATAGTCTGAGATGGAAAGAGAATCTGCATACCCAAGACACATGTAGCCTGACACTATGTCACAGTCCACATTTCAAATCCTTGCCAACCCAAACCTCACATTGGAGGACAAGATTGCTGCTGTTGCCTTAGAGTTTACCATCCTAACCAAGCAGAATCAACAACTCTATGACAGATGTATTGAGGAACAGAAGAAGACCACCACCCTGTTAAAAGACATTGCTGCACTTGAGCAGACTGTGTCCACTCTTAACTCCATAGCAAGCACTGGAGGAAAGGCAACCTGAAAAGTAGAAGTATTCACAGACCCCAGAGACTATAAAGGATTGGTAGCCAAGTTTGAGGAGTGGTGGGCCAAGATAAAGGCCTGGCTCCATACAAACCACTCAACAATACTGCCAAAAAGCTATGAGGCAGTGACTGCAGTTCTCTCCCAGCTTAAAGGACCAAAAGCTGGACCATTTGCACAAACCTGCCTCTGCTGAGGCCAAGGATATACATGGGATGAGCTTGTCCAAGAGATGGAGAGTCTCTTCTGATTGGTAAACCAGAAAGACTAGGCAGTTGCCCAATTGGAACAGCTGCACCAGGGAGGTATGCAAATGAACAACTTCCTAGTCCAATGGGAAGCACTCTACCAGATGGCTAGGATAGATGATAGCCATGCCATCCACCTTCTTGAGTGCAATATGGCACAACACATAATTCTCCAGATTTTCAAAGAAGGAGCCTGAAAGTCCATGCTGGCAGACTATCTCCAGAACATCTGGGATGTCAGCTGTGCTATGGAAGCCCTGATATTCATACAAGGCTGAAGGCCAGACTATGGCTGAAAAGAAGACTGAATGGAGGTAGACTGCTTTAAAGAAGAAGATGAAGAGTGAATCTTTGCAATCAAGGAAAGTCCTGGCAAGTGTTTTAACTGTAAAGGGCTTGGTCATATGGCCCAAGACTGTAAGAAGCTGAAGAAGCAGTGTCTGGAGTGCCAGTTCTATGGTGACAGACATTGATTTAGCTGCAAAAGAAGGCAGGCACAAAGAATAGCCTTAGCCAAAGAAGAGGCACACATCACCCCTGTCAAAGAAGAGATGCACATCACTCCCATCAAAGAAGAGGATTTTCCCAATGCTGGAAAGGAGCAGAAGGGAAAAGGCAAAGCCTAGGAGATGATCTGGGTGTCTTACAGGCTAATAATCATTTCTTGGTGGAACTCTTGCATTTAATCTCTGTACTAACAACCCTAGTATCTAATATAGCTGGTCTAGGGGGGTCTCCCAGTGAGCCTGGCAGGGACCATGACACTAAACCTGTGCTTAATTCCCCTTTGTCCACCACTGAAATCCCAGAGAAAACCAAGATGTATACAAGGGTAATACATAAGGGAAAAGAAATAAAACTGACCATTCATTTAAAGCCATCATCTGAATGGCAATATGTGAATGCCACTGTGCTGATCAACAGCAGAGCCAATCTAACCCTGATCAATGCTGACTTCATATGAAAACATCAGATACTAACACTAACAGCCCACAGAACAATTGTCATGTTTAACACAGATGGATCAGAGAATGCCACCAGAAAGATCACTGAAGAGGTGGAAGTCTACTGCAATATTAATGGGCATAAGGAACAGCTCCAGGCTTATATGTCAAATATCAGAAACAATGACCTCATCCTTGGGTATCCATGGCTGAAAGAACATAACCCCTGGATAAACTGGAAGACTGGATGGATTATGTTTACTGAGTGTCCAGAGACCTGCAACTACAAACAAGGAATGCAGGATGGACATGACCAGGAGATCTTAGAAGTGCAACAAGCAGAAGAAAGGAGTTGGAAAAAGGCTGAATGAAGTAGCAAAGTAGAAAAAGCCTTGTTCCTGGTGCCCCTGCAGTATCACTGTTTCATGAAGGTATTCTCACAAAAGGAGTCTGAATGGATGCCCCTCCAAAAGCCCTGGGATCATGTCATTGAGCTGAAAAAAAGTTTTGTGCCAAAGAAAGGACAGATCATTCCATTGAGCCCAAAAGAGCAAGAAGAGGTAGATGTCTTCATTGATGATCAGCTACAAAAAGGGTATATTCAGCCATCCAAGTCTGAACAAACATCACTGGTCTTCTTCATATCAAAGAAGGATGGGTGAAAGCAGATGGTCCAGGATTATCACTATCTTAATGAACACATGGTTAGGAACAACTACCTGCTTCTGCTGATCTCCCAACTAGTTGACAAGCTGAAAACAGTGAAGCTCTTCACAAAGATGGATCTCCAATGGGGATACAATAATGTAAGAATTAAGGAAGGAGATGAATGGAAGGCTGCATTTATATGTCATAGAGGGGCATATAAACCAACAGTAATGTTCTTTGGCCTCTGTAACTTGCTGGCCATGTTCCAGACAATGATGAACAACTTATTTAAAGACATGCTGGACATGGTCATTTATATTGACAATCTCCTCATCTTCTCCCTTACTACTGATATGGATGTGCATGTGCAAGTTATGACCAAAGTCCTTGAGCATCTCCAAGCAAATGATCTCTTTGTCAAACCAGAGAAGTGCACCTTCTTTGCCAAAGAGGTGGAATTCTTAGGAATGATAGTTAGCCAAACAGGAGTAGCCATGGATCTGGCAAAAGTTAAAGCAGTGTTAGATTGGCTATTACCAATGATGCTTTGGCAAACTTGTGCCTTTCTGGGCATGGCCAACTTCTACTGCTGCTTTATCCAAGACTATACCAAAATTGCCCACCTCCTTCATGACTTGACAAAAAAGGAGGTAATGTTTGAATGGGGAAAAAAGTATTCCTAGAACTAAAGAAGTGATTCACCACAGCCCCCATGTTAGCCTATCTGGATAATGACTGTGTGTACCAGCTTGAAAGTGATGCCAGTAATTATGCAGTTGGTGTGGTGCTCTCTATATGGAAGCAGGATCATTGACATCCTGTTGCCTACTCATCACACTCCATGACCTCAGAACAGTGTAATTATCCCATCACCAATAAAGAAATACTGAGTGTAATCTCCACCCTGGAGTCCTGGCAGCATTACCTAGAAGGGGCATGACATGAGTTCAAAATCTGGAACAACCATCAGAACCTATCCTGGTTTATGACCCAACAAGATCTGAATAGGCAACAAGCACACTGGGCCCAATATCTATCCTGATTCAATTTCAAGTGGTACCACAAGGCTGGGTTGCTAATGACAAAAGCTAATACTCTTTCCTGACAATTGGACCTTGTCAACATGGGAGAAGAAGACAACAAGGTGGTTCTAGTAATACCCCTGGAACACATTGGATGGATTAGCAGTGAGAGGAATGAGGGTGAAGTCATTGTGGAAAGTCCAGGAGAGAAGTTGACAGATGAAATCTCACACTGGACCATTCACTTACCACAAGCCACCCTCAAGAAGTTGATGGCACAAGGGTATGAGATTCATGATCAGGTTCTCAAGAAGAACAACTGTGTTTACATTCCACCCAACTTTTGCATAAAAATACTAATGCTTCATCATGACCATGTAGTAAGCAGACACCCAGGTGTCCTCTGAACCCTTGAGTTAGTGGCACAACACTATGCATGGACAGGAATGAGGAAAGATGTGAAGGAATACATGCAAAGGTGTAGTTGGTGTGCCCAGGTCAAAGCAGGAAATCAACACCCCATGGGACTTTTACAACCCCTACCAGTTCCTGAAGCTCTGTGGATGAGCATCTCTGCAGACTTCATAACTGACCTCCTCCTCTCCAGAGGGTATGACACCATTCTGACAGTCATAGATTGATTCTTGAAGGAAGTGGAGCTGGTCTTGTGTACTAAAACCTGCTCTGCTGCCAACCTTGCTAATCTGTACCTCACCCATGTATGGAAACACCACAAACTCCCCTCCTCCATCATATCAGACTAAGGCCTGCAATTCACCTCCACCCTTATGCAATTGTTATGTGTCCAGCTCAGAATTTCCACTAACTTATCCTCTGCTCATCACCTACAAACTGACAGACAGATCAAATGAATGAACAGAGAAGTTTCCCAATATCTCTATATGTACTGTACTAAACAACAGGGTAATTGGGCATGATGATTGCCACTGGCCCAATTCTCTATTAACATGAAGCAGTCTATTGCTTCAAAGTTCTCCCCCTTCCAGGTCACTCAGACATACCAATCCTGGATGGGAGTGGAGCCCCACATTATGAAATCCCCCTTCACTTCTCAGACCATGGAGGATTATCAGACCATCTTCACACAGACTTGTGAGCACCTTACACAGGCACAGGAATGTATGAAGGTCACTGCTGACTGGCATCATGCACTGGGACCATCCTATTGTGCTGGAGATCACATCTGGCTCACCACTAACAACCTTACCCTCAAAGACCCCTGTCACAAACTATTAGATCAGTGGACAGGACCCTTCCCCATTTTTTCTATGAAGGGGCCCAATGTGGTGGAACTGTGCCTACCTTGCCATATGCACATCCATCCAATTATTAACATCTCCCAGACTAAACCTTATGAAGAGCCTCTCACCAATCAACCCAATCCCATCCCAGGGCCTGCCTTCATTACTAACAGACATGACTCTGAGTATGAAGTCAATTACATTGTTGACTCTCACCCTCATGGTAGGGGTCTCCAGTATCTGGTCCACTGGAAAGGCTACCCCACCTTGGACTGCATATGGGAACCTGCATTTAATCTCACCCACTGTGACAATGCTCTCCACATCTTCCATGCCTCTCACTCCTCCATACCTTGCTTTGTGTCTCATGCTCTCTTCACCACCATCTTTGCTCATGCCATTCCTTGTCACTCATCTGGAGTTTGAGCCTTAGTTAGGGGGTAGTGTTACAACTCCACTCATTCACCTTCCTTTCCCCTGTCTTGGCAGCCAGCTCCTTCACCTTCACATCCTGGTCCCTATATCTGTATATATCACCTTCCTGTCTCAAGGCTCTGATTAACAGCATTCACATGCCACACAATGGCTGTGCCAAGCTGTGTTTACCTTAGTCAGCAGCCTAGCCTCCTTGCACAGCCATATGATGACATTATTGCCCCATATCACATTACTATGGTGCCATCACATGTCATCAGTGCCTGGCTGCACAAGGCAGTGCTAAGACATTCCATGACTCATTCCTGGCCAGTGGCATAAGTCCCTCATTCCCATGTCTCCCCTAAAGTCACACAATATGTAGTAATACCATGCAAATATGTACAAACCCTGTAAATATATATAAGGCTGGCAATTCAGCCCCAAGATCCTCATTTGAGTTATCTTGGGTTTTCCCCTTAGTCCTCAGTCAATGCCTGGGCCCCCACTAGCTCTAGTCACTACCACTCCCATTCACTAGCCTCACTGCTCACTACCTGATACCTAAGGGTTGTTTCACAAATACCCTGAGGAATGGGTGGTACACCTTGGGAACCAGGTCACATGCCCTTGGTTCATTGGCTATAGTGCTTCAAATCTCTTTCCACTTGGCCCCAAGTTCTCTTTCCCTTTCTTCACTCTGGCAGACTACCCACAAAATTCCTTGATAGTTGCACAACTCTGGGCATTCCAGGAGGTTGACAGTTCCTTTCTTCCAATCAATCCAGGGATTATGCTCTTTTAACCAGGGGTACCCAAGGATTAAGTCCTTACTTCTGAGGTCTGTCACCTCCACTCAGGTCTTTTCCACATGTCCTTGATATTCTAAGAGGATGTTGGCCATATAAGTTACTGGCCCTGCTTTGTTCAGTGTTCCATCCACATTATAGACAAGTATAGGAGTGTTAAGGGGCTCAAGAGGAATGTGATGCTTCATGGTGAAGTTCTTGTGTACAAAGGTGGACTGTGCTCCACTGTCAAGTAGGGCAGACATGGGTATGAAGTCTTCACACTTGGTCTTGACTTTCACCTTCATGGTGATTTCCCTTCAACTTACTCCAAGGATGTGGATTATGGGGGGTGTTAGGTTTTGCACATGTGGGGGAGAAGTTGGAGAAGAAGTGGGGTATAAAAAGGAATTAAGCATAGCTTTTGGTTCATGGTTGCTGCTGAGCTGCAAAGCAGGCCCCTCTTGACCAGGCAAGAATATTGGTACTATACAACCATCAGGGGTGATACAGAAACAGTAGGAATGTGTGATGAATCTTTCTCTAGCCATCAGGGCACCCAACATGCCCTTTAGACTCTTCCTTTTCCCTTTCCTTCATAGGGAATTTCTTGAAAACCTGACTCTTTTTTGGAACTGCTATACTTCTTTACCACCACAGCTAGCTCTTCCATTCTTAGTGGGGTGTTTTGGTCAACTTCTTCATCTTTGGCAAGTGGAATTCAATGAATCATCTTCCTCATCTTGCATTGAGCACTATGACCCCCATATACAAACCTACAAGAGGGGCATTGGTTGACTCATGGCTGGTAACAATCTTTAATGCAGTGGCCTGTGTATTTACAATTGAAGCACTTGGCCCAGCTGTCACTGCTGTTTAGCACAAACATGGCTTCAGCATTTTCTGCTACTAATCCTCTCATGCTCATGCAAGTTGGGATCCTTCTTTCTGACCCCCTAATATACTGCAGAGCTTCCATGGTGGTGCTGGTCTTCCTGATATTTGTGAGGTAGGCAGCAGGGTGGTCTGGGTGCTTTCCTTCTTTGAACAACTGCATGATAATGTGGTGGGCAGTGTTTTGTTTGAGCAGGTGAATTGCATGCATGTCATCAATATCTGCCTGCTGATATAGTGCTTCCCACCAGACTAGGAAGTCATCAGTGCACATGCCCCCTTGTCAGAATTCTTCTAGCAGGCCCATTCCTTCTGGTTTGCTGCTCAGAATAGTCCTTTGACCTCTCCCTCAAGGTTATTCCATGTGTATACATTTCCTCAGCTTAAGTGTGTCTGTGTGAATGGTCCAGCCTTGGGCTCTTTTAAGTGGGAGAGGACAGCAACCACAGCTTCATAGCTGCCAGCCAGTGCAATGTGGGCATTTACTTTCAACCATGCTTTCATCTTTGCCCACCATTCTTTGAATTTCAAGATGGACCCATCATATTCTCCTGGGTCCACAAAGAGTTCAACCTTCTTTGCTGTCCCAGGGGGACCAGCAGCTGCAAGCTGGCCTTGGAGTGTCATGACCATTTGTTATCCAACAGTAACCAATTGCTCCAGCCACAAGATTTCATTGTTCAAGGCATGCAATGACTGTGCAAGCTGTGCACTCTGCTGGTTTATGATGCCAAACTTGGCCACCACTGCATTCAGTTTGTCATGCATCCTGACAGTAGGGTTGGCCAAGATATCAAGGAGTGCCTGCAACATATTCAAATCTGGTTTCTTTCTTGACTATGGGTGGCTTTGCTTTCTTATACCAACTCTGTCTGGTTCTTCTTCATTTAAAGGCTAGTGGTGCCAATGGTCTCAAGTGGATGACAGTTTTCTGATCTTGCCAATCTCCAGGTCTCAGCCAGTTAAGGATCTGTATCCTTCTTGGACCTGAGTGCTTCTTTGGTTTGCTTAGTAATCCCCCTATGATGCTAAACTGAGAGCTTTATTTCAAAAAAATAACTACCAAGTGGTGGGGTTGTTATCTGGCCAGCCAGCTTGGTTTACTTTGTATTGAAAAGTCTCTCTGTGTAGTGTAGTAGCAGAGGTGGTGCCTAAAGAATACTTGCCATAAGGGGTGCAAATGAAAAGAACAAGGGTGTCACAGTTTGTTTGAACTGTGCATACAATGAAATAGATAAGCAAGACAAGAAGTAAGAAAGTGGTAAAACAAGCAAAAAACAAGAAGTAGTAGAAGAAAAGTGGGAACATCCATAGATATGAAGAGAAGAACAAGTAGGAAGTAACAAGCAAGAAAAAGGAAGACTAGAGATACTTTGCAGGTCACCACAAGCTGTTTTGGGGGCAAAGGTGGCCAAGAGTATCCACGAAGTGAATGATACTTGAAACAGTGGGCCTGTTCAGGCAGGATAGGCATTGTGGGCAACAAAGAGGGTAAGGTCTATTGCAGGCATGATAGTCAGGCAAGGGAGGTGGCAGTAGGGTGAGCTGCCTTTCTATAAAGGCAGCATACTCTGCAGAGCAGTGCTGGTGTTCTTCAGCCTTGGCAATGAAGCAATGAAAGGTGGTGGGTGAAAGAGGAGGTGGTGTGGAAAGGATGAAGTTGTTTGGATTAATATCAGCAACAGAGAATGGGGAATATGTCAAGTTGGGCATAGCTAATGTGGCCTTTTCTGTCCTTTGACTCCACTCAGCAATACTTTTGTCAATGTCCTCCAATAACTCTTGCTGAACCCTTTCTTGTTCAGCAAGAGCATTGGCTTCAAGGCACAAAGCAACTGTGGCAAGGAGATTAAGGTTGATGGGGTGCTGTGGGCAAGGGGCAACTACTAGACTGTCTGACTTCCTGCTCTGCCAAAAGGGAAGTGGGGGCCAGCTGGGCATGGTTAGTGTTTACTAGTGTTCTTTGACATCAGAAAGGCTGTATATCAGTGCAATACTGCTCATTGATAGAGCCTGGGCATTGAGAGAGGTAGTGGAGATGCTTCAAGGAGGTCAAGGTTGATGATGGTGAAGCTAGCAATCAATTTTTAATGAAACAACCTTGGGCACATAAGTACCTTTGGCTGGATGGCAGAAGTGTAGTGAAGTGTAGTAGAGGTGATTGTCTCCTAGTATGCAGGTGCCCTTAGAGGGAAGACCCAAGAAGAATCAATTGGAGTTCTGACAATTTACATGCAGGTTTATATACTACTAGCTATCTAGGTTGGAACTCTGATTGAACTATACTAGGGCAGGCCCAATTACTAAGTAAGGAAATATAAGTGAGAAACTGGCTTGGTCCATGTGAGCAGGGTAATACTGAGGGGATATCACTACTGGCATGGGAATGTATGGTGAGTGATGATGCCATGGTGGCTATTATGCTATTGGAGGAAAAAGATAATATGGGAATTGTATGATATGTGGGAGATATGCGATTGGTGTGGGAATAGTTTACATTGTTATGGCATGCAATGGCACCATCTGCAGTTGCTGTGGTGTGAGCTGCTTAGGTAAAAGGGGCTTTACACTACCTTGGTCAGGTGCCCTTATGCTGTAAGCATGCTGCTGTGGTGTGAGACAGTTGGTGCAGATAGTGCTGAGGCACAACTTGGTGGTGTGGGGATGTGTGGCTAAAGGGGGTAATCTAGTGGAGAGATTAAGGAGTTTTAGACAGACAAGGGATTGGAGCATAATACCTTTCATAGTTGATCATTAATGAAGACCTCCACCTCTTCCTGTTTATTGGGGCTTAGGGAGATAATTCTCCCCTTCTTGGGCATGAAGGTTTCTTTTAATTCAATGGCATGGTCCCATGGTTTGCAGAGCAGCATACATTTGGACTTCTTTTGCAAGAATACCTTGGCAAAGTGTTGATACTGTGGTGGGACTAGTTTACTCACTTCCTTAACCAACTCCCTTTTCTTGGCCTTCTCTTAACTCCACTCCTTAGCTTATTGGACTTCCAGTATGTCTTGAAGGTGTCCTTCCCTCATGCTTCATTCATAATTGCAGGTCTCTGGGCACTCAGTAAAGGACATGTGGCTGGATCTCCAGTCAATACATGGGTTATGAGTTTTCAACCAGGGATAGCTGAGGATAAGGTCATTAGATCCAATGTTAGATATATAGGTGCAAAGCAGCTCTTTATGCCTGTTCATGTCACAGTACACTTCCACTTCTTTTGTTATCTTTCCTGCTGCATTCTCTAAACTGTCTGCATTAAAGACAATAATGGTGCAGCAGGTGGTGAGGGTGGGAATGCAATGTTGTCAGACAAAGTCATCATTGATTAACATTAGGTTTACCCTGCTGTCAATCAGGGTAGTGGTGTTTATATATTGCTGCTGCTGTGAAGGCTTCAAGCAGACAGTCAGCTTGATTTCCTTACCTTTGTGCACAACTCAAGTATATATTCATTGTTCTTCTGGGATTTTAGTGGTGGATTTAGGGGAATTAAGCACAGATTTAGTTTCACAGTCCCTGCTGGGCTCACCAGGAGACCCCCCTAGACTGACTATGTTAGATACTAGGGTGGTGAGTACAGAAACAAGGTGAGAAAGTTCCACCAAGAAATTAGTATTAGTCTGAGAGACACCCAGATCATCTCCTAGGCTTGGCCTTTTCCCTTCTGCTCCTTTTCAGTGTTGAGAAAATCCTGTTCTTCAACAGGTGCGATGTGCACTTCTTCTTTAGCTAGGGCAATTCTTCATGCCTGTCTTCTTCAGCAACTAAACCTATATCTGCCACTATGGAAGTGACACTCAGGGCACTACTTCTTTGGCTTCTTGCAATCTTGTGCTATATGCCCAGTGTTCTTGCAGTTGAAGCACTTATCCAGACTTTCTTTAATGGCAAACACACATTCTTCATCTTCTTCTTTGAACTGGTCTACCTCCATTCAGTCTTCTCTTTGTGAATAGTCTGGTCAGCAGCTCCTGATGAATGTAAGGGCTTCCATGGTGCATCTGATGTCTTGGATATTCTGGAGATAGTCAGTGGGGGTTGACTTCCTGGCACCTTCCTTGAAGATCTAAAGGATAATGTGCTGGGCTGTATTTTGTTCAAGGAGGCAAATGGTGTGACTATTGTCAATGCCAGCCATCTAATAGAGTGCTTTCCATTGGACTAGGAAGTCATCAGTCTGCATGCCTCCCTGTTGGAGCTGTTCCAATTAAGTGACTGTCCAGTCCTTTTGATTGATGGAGTGGAAGAGGCTCTCCATTTCCTGGACTAGCTCATCCCAGGTATATCCTTGGCCTCAATGAAGGCAGGTCTGTGTGAATGGCCTGGCTTTTGGTCCTTTGAGCCAGGATAGCACCACAGTGACAGCTTTATAACTCTTGGATAGTATGGTGGAGTGGTTCATGTGGAGCTATGCTTTAATCTTGGCCCACCATTTCTTGAACTTAGCAACAGATCCTTCATAGTCTCCAGGATTAGTAAATACTTCTACTTTCTGGATTGCTTTGCCCCTAGTACTTGCTGTGGAGTTAAGTGTGGTGAACATCTGCTCAAGTTAGGCTACATCCTTTAGGAGAGTGGCAGTCTTCTTTTGTTCTTTGATACATCTGTTATAGAGTTACTGATTCTGTTTTGTGAGGGTGGTGAACTCTAATGCAATGGCAGCAATCTTGTCCTCCAATGTGAGGTTCAGGTCAGTGAGGATTTGGAGTGTGGACTATAACATAGTGGCAAGCTACACATGTTTTGGATATGCAGACTCTTTTTCCTTCTCAAATCACCCAAGTTCTTCTTTGGTACTCTTTGATTACTGTGGGATGCCTTGTGGTGTGGTATAATGTGGATTTAACCAGCATTATCTGTGGTTGGCTGATCAGTCTCTGTTTCAGTCTTGGTCTGGACTGCTTCTTCTGGCACAGTGTCATAATCAGTTGCCCTATTTCAGTCACTCAATGGATTAGAGCAAAAGAGGATTTATTGAATCTCTACCACCCTTCAATATTCTGTCCTGCTCCTACTTCTCTGATCTCTTTGTTGTATCCAAAGGTGAGAGCAAGGAGGCCAGGGTGGGCTTTGAAACAACCTCAGGCACTAAGTACCTTGGGCTGCATAGTGGAGGGTGTACAAAAGTGTACGAAGGTAAGGGATATCAACTGAACTTCTTATAACTGGGTGCCTTGTGAGGGAAAGCCCAAGAAGAATCGATTGGAGTTCTGACAGTTACATGGGGGGTTTATATACTACTAGCTACCTAAGTTGGAACTCCATCTGAATAATGTTAGGGCTGGCCAGGATACTAAAGATGGAAGTGCAACACAAAAACTGGCCTGGTCCATGTGAGCAGGGCTGTACTAAGAGGTATCAGCTATTGGCATGGGAGAGGGTGATGAGCGATGGTGCAATAGCGGGAGTTCTGTGATTGGAGGAAAAAGGAAATAAAGGAATCATATGATATGTGGGAGTAATACCATTGGCATGGGACTGAAGTGCACAGGTATGGCAAGCAATGGCACAATCCACAGTCGCTATGGTGTCAGCTGCTTAGGTAAAAGGGGCTTTGCACTACCTTGGTCAGGTGCCCTTATGCTGTAAGTGTATGCTGAGGTGGTGTGGGAGCAAGGGCAGATATTACTGAGTCACAGCACTGTGGCACAGGTACCTATGCTTAAAGAAGGGGATGTAGAGAAGGAGTGGATGGAAAGTGTAGTGCTGGAGGCACAAAGTGTAACAGGCTTCAACTGTTGCATGAAGCAGAATGGTTTCACAGGCAATGAATTCAAGGAGTCACACTAAAAAATAAAGGCATAGACAAGAAAAGAAAACAATGAGGAAAATGATAACAGCCAGCAGGAGCTGGAGGATCATAAAAGAAGATGGGAGGCTTGGGAAAGAATGATGCCTACTACAAAATGTAAGTAAGTGTGAACAAAAAGGGGTATGGTAATAGTAGCAGGAGCTACTAGTAAGCTAGTGAAAATGTGAAGGGTGGCACAAAGATGCATGAGGGTGAAGGCATTCCTGACTATCAACAGGGTGGACAAGGGTGGCAGTGGCATTATGGTGGGCAGCTCAAGCTGCAGCAATTCTCTCATGATGTGCAAGGTATACTTCTTCTACTAAGAACTGGGTGCAGTTCTCTTGCCAATGACAGTACTCTTCATCAAGGTGGTGGCAGGTTTCAGGCAAGGTGGGGTTGCAATAGGGTTCCTCAAGGTCATTGGGGTCAACTGACTTAGGTGGGGTCAACTGACACTTTACAGTAGGTGCTGGGAAAGGGGGTAGGGCTAATTCCTCCTCTTCCTTCTTTACTACTAATTCCCCTGCTAACCTCCTCTCTCTTTCTGCAGCAGCAGAGGCAGGGTTGAAGACTTGGGCAAATAGATGGGAGTGCTCCTCTATAAAGAGGCAAGTACTGGTGGCAAGGGTGGCAAGGTTGAGCACATACTCAGGACATAGGACAGCAATCTGGGCTGGGTTCACTGAAGGAGGGGCTGATCAGTAATGACAGCCAATGCTCCTGTACTGCTTACTAATGAAATGACAATGGTGGGCTTTAGGATGGTGGCATGCAGCAGCAAAGCAAAAAAGATTTGAGTTATAATGAAATGACCCTTAGTAGGGGTCAATGAGCAGTGGTGAAGAGGAATGACTAGGAGTGGTGACAAGAGCCAGTGGGCAGCCCAGGCATCAACTGAGGACTAAGGGAAAAACCCAAGATAACTCAAATGAGAATCTCAGGACTGAATTGGCCAGCCTTATATATGTTTACAGGGTTTGTACATATTTGTACATTATTACTATGTATAGAGCATCTTTAGGGCAAGTGTGAGAGTGAGGGACTTATGCCACTGGCTAGGAGTGAGTCATGGTACTGCCTTGCACAGCCAATGGCTGATGATGTGCAATTGCACTATAATGGCATGGTATGAGGTAATTATGACATCATGGGACTATGCCAGGGGCCAGACTGCTGACTAAGGTAAACACAGCTTAATGCAGCCATCATGTGGTGTGTGAATGCTGTTAGTCAGGGTCACATGACAGTTAAGGAAAAGGCACATGAGTATAGACCTGGAATGGGCAGAACAGCAGGAATAGCAGACACAGCAGACCAGGATAGGGGCAGAGTGAAAAAGAAAGGCAAGCATGTGTTATGACCTCACTCACGCCCCTATCTTTTCCCCCTATCCTTCGTCCCTATCCCAGCTCTAGTACACAGCCTGGCCCACTCACTAACAGCATTTACACACCACACAATGGCAGTGCCAAGATGTGATTACCTTAGTAAGTGGTCCAGCCACTCCTTGCACAGCCCTATGACATCATCATCATGCCATCTTGCACCATTATGGCACCATTATGCATCATTAGCACCTGGGCTGCACAAGGCAGTGCTATGACTCCCTGTGACTCATTCTCAGCCAATGGCATTAACCACATGCTCACACCCCTATCCTAAGGTATCCAAATGTAGTAATAGGATACAAATATGTACAAAGCCTTGTAACAGTATATAAGCTAGCAATGTAGCCCCCAAGATCCTCATTCAAGTTATCTTGGGTTTTCCCCTTAGTTCTCAGTCGATACCTGGGTTCCCACTAGCTCTTGTCATTCCATTGCTACTCGCTGTCATACAGCTCACTACTCAGCCCTGCTGATAAGATGGTAGGAAGGCTGGGAGGACTATGTAGGTAGGGACACCTAAGAGTCCAGGCCTTCAGTACTGTAGAATTAGTGGTTGGAATGGTATGTTCATCCCAAAAGAGACTCTAAGGAAAGGGAAAGGTTCCAGAAGAAGTCCGAGCAATGGCACTCAGCAGTATGAGAAAGTCCGGTTGCAGATTGTGCACAAGTCCGAGAGTCCAAGAGATTTCAAAGCTTTTGGTGAAACGACCTCGGGCACAAAGGCAAGGAGGCATCGAGTGGAACGAGCAAGACGATGTCCCGGGTGCTGGGCACAAGGGGACTAGTAGCGAAGTGAAGCGAAACGGAAAGGTGGATCAAACTTCTTATAAGCAGGTGCCTTGTGAGGGAAGACCCAAGAAGAATTGATTGGGGCTCCGACACTTTACATGTGGTCTTATATACTACTACAAGTCGGAGTCCAATCGGAGACTAAAGTAGGTAAGGGCAGGCATAGATACTAAGTATGGAAGTGCGAGACAGAAACTGGCCTGGTCTGTGCGAGCGGGGCGGTGTTGCGGGCTAAACGCTACTGGAGTGGGAAAGGGTGGCGAGCGATGGCGCCATCGCGAGGTTAATGCCATTGGGGTGAGAAAGGATGGCGTACTATGGCGCAATAGCGGGAGAATCGCTATTGGTGTGGGAGCCGAAGGCGTGCTATGGCGTGCGATGCGCGAGTATCGCTATAGGCGTGAGACTGGGTGGCGACATAAGGCGCCATTGCAACTGCGGATTACCTGAGTGCTGCGGCGCAGCATCAATAGCCGGGTAACCGGGGCTTTACTCTACCGTGGTCCGGTGCCCGGATGCTGCGGCTACTGTGCTTACCGGTGTGGGAACAGGACTTGGGTAAGACCGAGTCGCGGCGCTGTGGCGTGGGTTAGAGTGGCTAAAGAGGGAAGTGTAGGAATGAATGGAGCGTAGCGTAGCCGTGAGCGTAACATTTGGGTTGCAGGGGAAATGGTTCGAGCTCAGTGGACGGTTCACTGAGGTCATTTAGAGAAGTTGAAAACAGTGTCAGTGATGGTGACAGTGATTTGTGAGCCAAAAGGGAGCTGTCCTTCCCATTCTGTACAACAGCATTATAGTCCAAGTATGCTCGGACTCTAGCAACATCTAGGTAACACTAACCGACGGCACAAGACTAAATACAGGTATTGAAACACTATATCAAACTGTCAAGATAAATCAGAAAAAAAGAGGACCGCCCTGTAGACGGTGTGACATCTATACTGAGTCCATCACATGTGATTGGGCCCAGTCTAAGTAGGCTTGAAAGGAAAATAAAGTCCCCACCGTCCACAGATGGCATGTTGCAAGGAAGGACGGCGGGTGCAAATAAAGGGGTAAAGTGATCAATGGATAAGATAAAGGGAAACATACGAGGGTGGAAGGAGAGACCGCAGTAGTCCGATATAGTCTGAGGCCTCGTCGACCCGGACTGTGCTACGGACTGCGGTGAGTACGGATGGAGTAGTGAGGGCATGGTGGGAAAGATGGTAAGATGGTAGGGGGCGGTATAACTGCGACAGGAGGGGTCTTACGCCTACAGAGACAGGCTGGTCTCTACACCACCTAAGAGTTGTTTCAGCATAAGCAGATCATAACAACAGATTAGTGAAAGGAACTGTCAAATTTGGTGGTGGTTCTGTTATTACTTGCCTGCCATGCTCCTTTTTCTTCCCTTGTTTTCCTTTTACCCTTGTATTACTAAGACCCCTTTCTTGTTTCATCCTCATGCTTACTCCTTTGATCTGACTCAGGATATGCTCTAATCATATCTGATAGTTATCCAGTTCTTCTTGCATCTTCCTGTATATTCTATCATGTTCTTTAGCTTACTTATTGGCCAAACTAGCTAGTACTTAAGGATGGCTCTCACTACCTTGTACCTTAAGCTAGTCTTCCTTGATTATACCTCCTTCACCCCAGACCTCAGGATCCACTAGAGTTTGTCTCTTTGATCTGCTAGCTTCACAAATCAAGTCCTTGACAGACTGAGGCAGAATAAGTCCCACATTTGCTTGGGCAACAGATCTTTGTTGTCTCAAGGCTATTCAAGGCTAGGGTCAACCTTCTACCTGGAGTTGATCTTAATAGGTTCTGTGATGATGTGGGGGTGTTTGACTTGACAGGGAGTTGGCTTTGCCACCAAGATTAATGGTAGGATGGATGGGGACCTCTACCTTCAAATTTTGAAGGATGAGCTCCAGCAAACCCTGGAATATTATGTCCTCAATTCTCCTGACATTATCTTTCAGCAAGATAATGATCCCAAGCATACCTGCAAAAAGGTCAAGGAGTGGCTAGAGGAGGAGATGTTTAGGACTATGGTGTGGCCTCAGTCTCCAGACCTTAGTCCCATTGAACATGTCTGGGGTTATCTCAAGAGAAGACTTGGAGAGTATGAACACCCTCCTAATGGAGTAATAGAATTATGGGAGAGGATTGAAGTGGAATGGGAAAAGATACCAATGGAGAAGTGTGAGAAGTTGATTGAAAGTATGCCTAGAAGGATTCAGGGAGTGATTAAAGCTAAAGGAGGATACACTAAGTACTAATATATACCAGATACTCTATCTGTTGTCAAAAACTCAAAAACTGTTCCAATGATGTCCCTGTTTTAAAATAAATGTATCTCTACAACCCCTGAGCCAAATCACATGATTTCTAGCTCAGCAAATAGCCAATGGTTATTACTTCACACGCACCCACCAATGTTAAGCGATATTCCCACGCATGCAAGTGCTATTTCATACATACTACAAAACTACCAAATATTGGAATAGTTTTTGAGCTCACTGTGTATACATATTCTTGGATTGATCTGTCAAATGATTCTTGGAGGTCCATATGGAGCTGTTCAGGGATGGTAGTCACACAGTTGGTAGACTTGGGGAATGGTGCTTGATGGTGTTTGCCTTTTACACATCCATTGCATGGTGCAAGATCACCATTACCATGTAGATTGGGTTCTGTGACTAGTTTGTGGTGTTTGAGATATTGTAGGCTCTTTAGACTAATATGACCTAATCAGGCATGCCAGAGGTCAAGGTTACAGTGACTCCATAAACTGTTGCAATGTCTAACCCAGATGTGGTGTGTGAAGCGCACCACAACCACCTGTGGGAATTTCACTTAACTGTGGGTAAATGAAAGATAGCCCTTGCTCTTGGCTACAAAATGGTCTCTTAGTCAAAATATTTGGCCCAAGGGATGATGAGATATAGCCATTTTGAAACAGTCATGTCATTGCAACAGTTT
>JBBPTI010000083.1:8580-20836 GCA_038093995.1 Tylopilus aff. callainus | reverse complement strand
CAACGAGTGAGTAGGTACAGCCCAAAGCTACAGACTGCCCCAGAGAATGCACATGTAATCGCCCCTGGGATGATGCCCGCAGACGCCATAGCCTGGACAAGTCCGTTACATCATGAGTATATGGTTCGTAGAGAAGACCGAAAGCTGACCAGTGGGAATGTCAGCATACCTAAGGATTGGAGACCGTATCAGTCGCTCTCCGAGCGCACGAGCAAAAGCAGACGCACCACTCCCAATGATTGTGTTTGTGAGGTTACTGACAGAGCTAATGATACTCGCATGTCCTTCTCTCGGTTTCGCGAGAACTTCGTTTCCGAGTAAAGCAGAGCCCTCGCTATCCTCTCCGTGATAATGTTCGATGAGACCATGGGGGGCTCCCGGCGTCTCTACAGCTCCATAGGGTAGTATCATCTCGGAGGACTGTGAGGCTGAAAAGACGGTCGGGAATAACACGACCTGGAGCTTGCTCGGGAGCCCTGCTTCAGGAGACTTGGCGACCGTACAACCTTATTAAAGTCCCACGACCCATCAATGATCACGGCGACTATCACTATACTGTATCACTCTTTCGTCGTAGTCCGCAAAGCAAACAACAAAAGCAACACATCAAGTGAATAACAAGACTGAATACATCGCAAATTAACGAGGTGTCCTTCATCGGAAATCAAAGCTCAACCACGGAGAAAAGGATATGTGTGCCAGGCTCAGTACCGAATTCTACTCTGATTGCTGCCCAGTCTTCCTGCTTGTCTTTCTCGCCGACGGGCATGCATTCGCTGTTGTCTCAGATTGTCCATCATTTGCTTCCCAATAGGTGACAACTCTGACGAAGACGCTGGAGAGGGCACCTCGCACAGGTGATGCAAATGCAGCCCAAATGGTCGAACTGGGGTAACGGGTTGAGGAAGACGCGATAGCGTATCATTCTCTTTGCCGTGTGGTGTAATGCCTATCAAGAGTTCAGCCTCCGTTGGCTTAGGTCTCATCTGCACTGCAGGCTGTAAGCAAACGGGATGTCGGCGTGGAGAATCGATAGCAGGATCATGCTTTGATTCTGCGGTGCTACTCGAAGAACCTGATACACTCCTCAACTTGGGTATTTGAGACTGCATTTCGCGTGGTCGAGTGGCGACACCACTGAGATACGTGTTATCAGTGTTCGGCTTCTCCCTTGGAATGGACGGTACGGGAAGAGACTGCTCCATCATGGGAAGAGAGTCACCAACTTCATACAAAGCTAACAGAGGACTTGTACTTTGTCCTGAGGGTATCCTGGAGGGGGGACGGGGTCCGCGAGGACCGCGGTTGCTTTGGCATGTGTGTTGAGTGACGGGGTGTAGGCGTGCGGATTTGTGATCTTTGACCTGCGGCGACAAGAGTACTGCAGCGGTTGGAGACGGAGGGGACCTGCCCACATCAGAGGTAAGAGAATACTGTCGTTGACCAGTAGGTGACGTGTAGGTGTTGCAACGACGGGGAAGGGGAATATGGGACTGTTTGGTATCGCTAATGGAAGATTCGGTCGAAAAGCATCGATAATGGGGTGTAGTCGTCTTCAGCTGGGGTAGCCTCGAAACCGGACTATTATGAGCCCTCTTCTTGTCACTAAGGAATTCAAATATCTCAGAGGCACGTTGTGGTGACATGGAGTTCCCATATGGCGAATTGGGTGCTTGTGGATGTGCAAGGTCGGTGGAGACACTGAGTTCGACTTCCAGTGAGGAGAATGTCGGATGGTTGGCGGCCGAGGTATCGCATTCAATTGGAAGAGTAGTTATGTCATCGATAGAACGAGTGTGAGTAAAATGAGTGTCAGCGGGGGTCTGAGGACCGATGGAAGATACTGAGGAATTGCAGTCGGTCTCACTGGAATTCTCGTTAATCTCCGGATAACAACAGAACATCTTGTCACCAACCCAAGGAACTTTTCTGCCCAAGATATGTCACCCTCCACACTGCCGTTTCTCAACTCGGGGGAGGATGGATGTCCAAGCAGCTGCCGCAAAGTGGACCCTGTGCGACGCCTTTGAACACGATCCTCCTTCCGAGGAGAAGGGGTGTTTGAGAAGAGAGCAGAGTCTAGGCGACCTTGGTCATCATAATGGTTTAGAAGACTTGCTACAGAAGGGTCCTGACGGAGAGCTAGGAGACGATTCTTGTCTCGTGGTGTGATGGGCACGCTCTTGGATCGACGGCGGGGCGAATTGGTGAGTGACCGCTTCGGGGTGAAGCTCACGTCCATTGGAGGGTACGCATTTGGGAACTCCGTACGACTGTGTACGGTACGACCATGGACGATGACAGAGTAGGTGCTGCGAGCAGAAACGCTAGTGAGTGTTGTAGACGATGACTTTGGGGGAGGAACGACTGAGTTAATGGGGTGTGCTAGGTAAGTGAGATTCACAGCGAAATATTGAATACCAAGCAATGAGTGGATACCAGTGAACTCACGGAGGGGGGGCAGAGAGCCAAGGCCAACCTGCGGCCCCGCTGCACATCGGCCAGACGAGGAACGCAATAAACGGCTGACCGCAGCCTCTGTATCGTCTACCCGTGATGGCTTGAGGTGCTCCTGTACAGATTCAGTGCAGGGATCCACCGCTGATCGCTTCTTGAACCTTTTGCTGTTGATTGAGAAGAATTTCTTGAACAAACCCATGGTAGATGGATGATCGTGTCAAATCGTAAATTTCAGAAATGGGACGTGAATGAGCGTAAAATCGTAGTCAAGCTCGAAACTCGGGAGACCAAACTCAACTATGGCCAAACCGTGATCCAAATAACACGCCAGTCCTCAAGTCACGTGGTGCCAATGGCTTCTTATCATCGTCTCCTTGAAAATGACCCTCTCAGTTGAAGTCGTGGGCAGCAGCGTCCGCGATTTCTGCATGCTAGAGCGCAACTTTCTGTCACATATCAAGGTGGTCTTGCTGCTGACGCTCCTGTTTGCCTCTGCCTTACTTGGAACACGTCTCCCCGGGCCTTCCAATGGCCACAAAGAGGCCCTTGGTAATGCCTCCCTGCCCACGGCAATCGTGCAGCTTCTCGCTGCGTTGGTCATCATTGCCGCTGCCATCTGGGAGTATCACAGCGGAGTCAAAGACTTGCTGGAAGTGAGGGCATTTCTTGCCACAACCAGGTGAGGTACCCATTGTGATCGTCAGTCGTCGCACTATGTCTCATGGGCTTTTACAGAGCACATTTTTCCCTCATGGTGTTGGTGACGGTCATGGTCGTTGCAACCTCTGTTATTTACCTGGTGTATGCCACATGAGACGATTTGTATAAGAGAGGAAGTGTGTATGTATGTAACTTTCCCGTACAGGGTCATGTGGCCACAGATTTCTCAAGAGTGAGTGTGGATGAGACCAGTTGTCAAGTCCGATCACGAGAAAATACCCAGACTCACGTTCCCTTCACTTTTACTTTCTCCATCACGGTCCTTGCTTTCCTCGTACCCTCATCATGAAAATCAGCAAAAAGATTGAGCAGTCCACAAAAGAGGGCAAAGTATGGTGGTCTTTTGAATACTTCCCCCCCAGGACCGCTCAGGTCTGCTTATCTCCTCATCACGCTCGATACCACGTGTCTCATCCCTTCTAGGGTCTCCAAAACTTACTTGATCGTATAGAGCGCATGCGCGCACTGGGCCCGGAATTTATTGATATTACTTGGCGAGCCATCTTTCCGAGTCCTGTCTGCCTCATAGACACCACTAACCTGCTCATAGGAATGCTGGCGGCCGAACCTCTGATCTTACATCAGAGATGGTAAAGACATGTCAGGGCCTTCTTGGTATCGAGACTTGCATGCACTTGACGTGCACTAACATGCCGCGGGATAAGGTCGACATCGCTCTTGCGGTATGTCACACTTCCACCACGCATTCATCTCGCCCGTCCAGCTCAGAAGAATCATATAGGAAGCAAAGCAACATGGATGCCGTAATGTCCTTGCCCTTCGTGGAGACCCGCCGGCAGGCAAAGATGAATGGGAAGCCGTCGAAGGTGGTTTCGTCCATGGAATCGACCTCGTCAGGCACATACACAAGGAGTATGACGACTACTTTGACATAGCAGTCGCCGGTTTCCCCCAGAATCAACTTCTCTCTCCAGAGGAGCGTGAGCTGGAAATGAAGTATCTCAAGGAAAAGGTCGAAGAAGGTGTCGATTTCATTTTCACACAGATGTTCTATGATGTCGACGTCTTCATTGACTGGGTCAAGGCTGTTAGAGTGGCGGGGATAACCGTTCCCATTGTACCTGGCATTGCTCCTATCCAGACTTGGAATGGTTTCTTGAAGGCAACAAGTCTTGCAAAGACCAAGATTCCCCAGTTCTTTATGAACGCTCTGGAGCCCCACAAAAATAACGACGAGAAAGTTAGGGAGATAGGCACAAAGCTGGTCGCAGATATGTGCCGCAAAATCTTGGACGCAGATCTCGGCATCAAAGGCCTTCATTTTTACACCATGAATCTAGAGAAGGGCACCAAAATGTTGCTCGAGGAGCTCAATTTGGTACCACGAATCGAGACTATCAAGCCCTTGCCATGGAGGCAGGTACGCCCTCGACTCCACTCTATAATGTTTTCTGTTTTGAAGTTGTTCAAAGTCTCTCACGCCGAACCGTCGACAAGAGAACATCCGGCCAATATTCTGGGCAAACAGAACCAAGTCTTATTTATCACGTACCGAAAACTGGGACGAGTTTCCTAACGGACGTTTTGGTGATTCTCGCAGTCCTGCATATGGTGAACTGGATGGCTATGGTGTCTCGCTAAAGCAAACAGTGCGTGGATCACGTGAATCTCTTCTTTGAATACTGCTGAGCTCTTTCCATCAACACAGAAGGAAGAAGCTTTGAAACTTTGGGGCGAGCCCAAATCTTTTGCTGACGTTGCTGAACTCTTTGCCCGATTCTGCGAGAAGCAGCTTCTAGCACTTCCCTGGTCAGATCAGCCAGCTGCATCAGAGACAATTGTCATCGCTTCAGACCTGGCAAAGATGAACCGACTTGGCTTCTTGACTATCAACTCCCAGCCCGCTGTAAATGGGGCAAAGAGCAATGATCCGAAGTTTGGCTGGGGTCCGAGCAATGGTTATGTTTATCAAAAAGTCAGCAGGTTCTTTCTGTTCTTTGTATGGTGCAATGGAATATTCACGATTTCGAACTCAGGCGTATCTAGAGTTTTTCGTGAATAGCGACTTGTTAGAGTTGCTTATATCTCAAATTGACCTCGACCCCAACATGACATACTACGTTATCAATAGGCAAGGCGATCTGCGAACAAATAGTCACTCAGATGGTCCGAATGCCGTCACTTGGGGTGTATTTCCCAACAAGGAGATCATTCAGCCCACCATCGTTGAGGCTATCAGCTTCATGGCATGGAAGGTGCGTATCTTTGTTCGTCACCAGAAAATACCATGTTGATCATCTCAGGACGAGGCCTTTGAGCTGGGTTGTCAATGGGCCCACGTCTATGAGGTGGGCTCACCGTCACGCAAACTCATTATGGATATGATGAACGGCTCTTACCTCGTCAACGTGGTTCACAACGATTTCAGAGATCCAGACGCCATATTTGCTCCCTTTTTTAAAGCTGGCGAGGCATATGCGGCATCGCACGCACAGCAGAATCACACGGCAAGGACGAACGGCTTTATTAACTAAGGACCTCTGTTCTTGTATTCAACCGACTTTACGTCTCATGATCCAACTCACAGCACTCGTTTCGCTATATTACGGGTTCAACCCCCGTAGCGTCAGCACGTCGCATATTTTATGATATCCATCTGTATGCCCCTTGTAACTTGCTTCAACCGCTCCCTTGTACGGTATTACACACTGCTGCATCAACTGCATACGCTCTCATCTGTTAATTTACTTTCCATGAGTTGGTAGAATTACGTCTAGTAACGAGCTCTAAAGAGCAGCTAATGGTAATTACTATCACCTTGGATTGTCCCAACTCGTTCGGAGCAACGTTCTTATATTTCAGAAACAAAGAATTACAACAAAGTTGCAAATACCTAAAGCAAGTCGGAGAAGAAAAAGTCCGTGTTCGAAGGAGGAGGGCCGGCCACCAGTCCACTGGGTATATCGACTTTTTCGCCCGTAAGGTCTGCAACAGAGGTACACTGAGCGACTGGACTATCATCGAAGTAGAGGTATATGCGTACCGAGAAGTTTGATTTTCAGGCCAATCTCGGTGAGTGCCTTGATATAACCAGCAGTCTCGTCAGAAGTGACATGTCCACCATCACGTCGGAGCATGTTCAGACCATCCGTCCAATCTGCCCATGTCGACTGATCAGTAGCGATGTGATCCGCTAACGAGCCTTCGTTTGCAGTCAGTAAGGAAAAGGAGAGTGGCGACGGCGTATTGGAAGTAGGCAAGTCGACATGGTTATACATTGCGCTCGAAGACGGAATACATGTACCCGTCGCAATTTGACTGATGGAAGCGATCTCAATGCGATCGGGGAGATCCTCCAATCCACTTCGAACTTCGAACTTGGCAGGGCTGTCCACGTAGTGCAAATGCTTGTAGCCGTTGTCCTAGATGCCTCTCGGTGAGCTCATGGCAAGGTGAAATATCAATGGGCTTACCAAGCGCATAAATCTCCAGGGTACATTGGGCCGCTTGAGGGTCCCTGTCTGTGCTGGCGGAATGCCATTGATGAACCAGGCGCCTTGCAGTAGACAATGTATTCGTTGTTGGCGGACAAACTCCGCAGATTCCCTCATTAGCTTCTCTTTCAAGTTCCTGTCTGACATGGGCACAGCGCTCCGAACCTGCAACATAATGCACGCACCGGACCGGCACTTTGCTCAACAAATCATCTTCGGCCTCTAGCTCCTGCATCTGACGGTCCCGGACTGCACGATATTCGCATTCCAAAAAGTCTTGTTCAAGTGTGTGCCAAGGTTTTGAATTCTCCCCCTGGAGTGCTACCTTGACTCTTGTTGGTAACGATGGTGTGTCAAGGGACGTATCAAATGGCGAAAGAAAGGACCTACTGGCTTCGAGTCAATGCAACGACCCGACCGAAATCGCCACTAGCAGATCCACTTTCGCTCCACATCCGCAAAAAGAAATGCATTGTTAATGTGTGAACTTTGTAAAAATTGAGGAAAAATGGCTGGAAAGTCGTCGGTGTTGAATCTGGGGGGCCAATCAGACTTCCAAAGTGACCTAATATGAAGAGTGTGCGTACAGGCTGGAGCGAAGATGGACCAATGCTCAGAGAGGAGCTCAACGATCTCGTTGGATGCCTTAGCTACTGGACAACGACGTTCCTCGGGTCGGCTTAGCTGCTCCAGAACGACCTGATAGGTGATATCAACAAAAACAGTTTAACAATCTGACCATACGCAATACCCTGGAGAAAAACTCGGCGTCGTTCTGGACAAAGTTGAACAGACAATCAAGACCAAGAAGGCCAACTTCTTGAAATTCTTCAATGATATTCTCACTGCTGAATCCGAGTTTCCTCCATCTAATCTGTTGGCCATCTGAATCCACCTCTTCGTGGAGTTTGCTGCAATCCCAGATATATTGAAGTAAAGAATCGTGTGTAGGTTCCGCCTGTGGTTCCACTAGCGTGGTTTTCTTCCGGTAGGTGACGCGGATAATGTTTGCTTGAAAGTCCAGAATAGAGGACGTTAAATCGTCAGTGACGTGGGATGACATGAGACGCTATGGGCACCTTTCAGTTCAATCACGAATATGGGTGGGGATTTGGCTCACAATGACAGCTTTTCGAACATTCAATTGTTCGAGTTCATAAATAAATTCGTCCCATCTAGCATCATTCACCTGAGATAAAAGTGAGTTTATCAACATCAGACTAGGAGAACGATGAGTCAGTGGAACCAAGACAACGCCTAAAAACAGTACATACCTGTTCAATGCCATGGCAGTGTCAGCACTTCCTAGACGATTAATGACAGTCTCCAATGCTCCTTTTCCCCTTTGCATCTGCTGAAACACACATTGGAATCCGAACCTATAAACCGAATCTGGTGGTAGCTGGGGCGGGCTCCTACTAGAACTAGCCACGACGGGACCGGGTGCGTTCATAGGGTCAGCTTCGACAAGCTTCTTCAAGATAGCTGTCGCAGGCCGACAAACATTGATAAGGGAATGATGCGATGCGAGTATTTGTACTATTTTGAAGATGAACTCGTCATTGAGAGTCGACCAGCCATATTCTAGGTCCATCAGGTTCTGCACCGCAGTGAGTGCGTACTTGTTTAGGAATTACCTGAATACATGTGACATCGAGAGATGGACCACGTGAGACGTACTGCGAGGGTGTTTCCATGTTCGGTATAAATGACATGGACGAGTGCTTGCAGGCCATCAAGATTGAGAAACTCTTGAGCGAACTTTTCTTCCTAGGGGTATAGTGGACTTTGCCGATAGACAGAGAAAACAGATGTCATACCTTAATGTATTTCTGCAGGGAGAACAGCGACATTCTGAGAGATTTTTCGTCTGGATAAGTGAGTTTCTGGACGATCTCTGCAGCTTCGATATGGGAAGCATTGACTAGCCTGGGATGAGTGACATGAGCGATAGAACGAGGGGAGGGGAGGAAGAGAGCGACCTCAGATGAGCCTTGTTCTTGATCTTCTTCCTAAGATTGTCGTTTGTCACCAGTTCATCGGTATCACGGTCCCTCAGTGCGAAATGGGATGAGGGATCAGTAACCTTGAGGTTTACGCAGAGCTGACGGATGACGTCTTCGACGGTTAGAGTAGGGTCGATACGGGCGCGAACGGTGACACCCTCCTTGGTGGTGACGTTGTTAGTCGGCACGAGTCCGCTGGAGGACTTCGGAAGTGACCCGTTGGCGGCAGAAGGTGCGAGTGTAGTACGCGAAGCCCCCGGATTGTTGCTAGAGGACATGCGGGAGGAAGAGAGAGCTGAGGATCGTTAAACTTGAGTGGTCACGTCTGCAAGACGGTAGTGAGGAACGGCTCAGGGACGATAGCAAGCGAGATCAGCAGGGATGGAGATCATCATTGGCAGGTCAGACTGACGTGCAAATCCAAGAAACTCGTCATCTGGAATCAAAACGAAGAAACTGGGCTCACCGGAAGGAGTGTTGCGAACGAGCGACGTCGGGGAAGGAGCGTGAGATGGGCGGCTGACTTGTCCGCTGTCCACCATGTAGTACACGTCGCCGTTCTGGTGCCCTTCAGCAAGTCGTCATGGTCTACAAAACCCGCCCAAGGCCCCTGAAAGACCTCCAGGTCGCCGTGCAGGCCGACCAGTCTCGTCGCTATCTCATTCTCGACGCCCATTTGTCGTTGCCCTCTCCAACGTACCCCAAGTTCGACACCCCATTGCAGCAGGACAACCCTACGTGGCAGGTACGTGCACCATCTCTAGATGGTTCTCCAACCTGCACTCCATGCCATTTGTCGCCCGTTCAGTTCGAAGTTAGTGTCCACCGCTGGAACGACCCCGTGGACAGTCGTGACAACAATCGGTTCGTTCCTGTCCGTTCACCTCCTCCACCGATTAGTCCCCCAGCGCTATCTCCATGTGGACGAGACGCAGAGTATTCACCTAAACTCTCTGGGAGAGCCTTTGCCCTCACTCCAGCACAAGTGGATGGGAAGCACGTGTTCACCCACGTCGTCGTGAACCACGAAGTCAACGACCAGGATTCCCGTCCCCCTCCCATCTCTCTGCGAGAAGACGGTCTCCCGGAGGACATGCAAGACATACTCCGGCAGCTGGATGACTTGGCAAGTTGGGTCAAGGCAGCTTCCTCGTCCAGGGATCGCGATGGTGTGTCGATCGTGCATGCGACCCGCCTTCCTGAATACCTAAAGACCGACACTTTTGGGCGTATTACTGAGGTTCTGAGTGATGGCTTGTTCCTCGACAAAGGCAAGAACCGCTTGCCATCAACCTGCCTGCCTGGCGAATGTGACGTTCGCCGAGATCTTGTCGTAGGCGCCACTATCGGATCCCTTACTGATGTACTCAAGTACTTACCGAAATTACCAAATCTCCAGGATTCCTTGAAGGGCGCACTGCCGAGCGACCCAGCGGAGATGTCTTCTTCCTCCAACTGCCCGTCAGAAGGGTTCATATACGTGCCTGATGTAGGTGCAACCTTTTGCGTCGCCAGGTTTCTAATACATTTTCGATTTCCCTTCTCATAGTGTAATACTCCTGAATTCCTTGCGGGTAGTTCCAATTCTCCTATTGCATATCCGGTCTGTGGCTACTCCAGTCATCCTTCGCGTTATTACCCCCATGCTCCGGAAACGACACATGAGATCCCTTACCAC
This sequence comes from Tylopilus aff. callainus, assembly GCA_038093995.1. Taxonomy (NCBI): domain Eukaryota; kingdom Fungi; phylum Basidiomycota; class Agaricomycetes; order Boletales; family Boletaceae; genus Tylopilus; species Tylopilus aff. callainus. The sequence goes on along the minus strand of JBBPTI010000083.1, from coordinate 10,517 downwards.
CGCCGTTTTCTTGAGTGCCGATCCGCTCCGCGTTCCCCACTGAATCCCTTGCCGCTCGGCTCCCCTCCATTTCAGAAGACCTCGTTCAAGATGTTGTTCCAACGTTCTAGATGCAATACCACCGCAGTAGCTTGTCCGAGCATACCCGCGGGCCACGTCCCTGTCGAAAACGTGTTGCGCCAGGGGAAGAGGTTGCGTTTGCCATGGCTGAGAATTTGATGTATCGTCATACGATCAGCTGATAACTATTTCTGTATGTCAATCATGTATCTGGATCGTCTCCTTATCTTTAACTTGAACGTGTATCGGTGTCGAATACACCCTAAAGTACTTGGATTCGCTCGCAAACGAACACAGTGAATGCAGTAGCCAACTTCTCCAGGCAAGTACACAGTTGGTCAGCCTCCGTTTGTGCGTCAGCCTCTATTGCTTCATCACCTTTGTTAGCCTCCCCTTTCCTGGCTTTCTGCTTTGCTTTTGAGCTTTCCCGTGAACCGTGATGCCTTCTCGCCAGCTGATACCGCGTATACGTGTTAATTTGCCAGATAGTTCTTCGTGCAGCCTATCTCCGTCAAGTACGCTTGACATCAAAGACGTCTTGTGTCAAGCAAAGCTACTGCCGAAACTGCTAGCAGAAGACTTTGTGTTTGATGATGCTGACGATGCTTTGTACTCCGAAGATTCACAGGGCTTTCCTTCCTTTCCCATAGGTCGTCAACTACCGCTTTTCATCTTGAACCCTCATCGTGCGCGGCTTCCCTTTCCTATTCGTCCAGATGCCTTCGAGTTGGGTGACTTTTGTTGGAATGAAGAAGATGTTCGTCCCCTTTTGACAGCTCCGACAGTACCTCGCATGAAAACGATGATCAAAGAACCATTGTACGTGCAGAAATGGGTCGTGAGTCGTGCACCATGGTCTGTCTTGGTTGCGCTTATTCAGCATCGTAGGATACTCTCAAGCCCGACGATCCCCCAAAACATATCCCATGGACCTGTGAAAAGCCTGCCACGAAAAGAAAATGGATCGCAGAAGGCTCCATATTTCCAGCCGGCATGGTTAACTTCCACAGAGATCCCACTGAGAAGCGTGGAACCATTCAAGGACCTTTTTGTATCACTTCTGACTGGGCTCCACTTACACGAGAGTCGTGCAAACTTCCGGAAGCGCCTGCCCCAATTCATGCATCCACGGAATCCCACACGCCAACACGACACATTCGTACCAAGTCCGCGGACGCCGTCAATCCTAGTACCCTCCGCGGGGAGTTAAAGACGTTGCACATCCCGCGCTGTATCGTAAGGACTTCACGAGCACAATCACAATCATCTCCTTCCTTGCCTCCTTCTGGGGCCGACGCGCTTTTGGTAGCTCGTCGTGGAAAATCACTGAGTAGTTTGAAACTGGAAGGTGTCATCGAACATCTGGAATACCCAGATATCCCGACTGCCTTTCGTGGTTCACCAACTTTTTGGTCGCCCCGATTCGACACCACCCCCATTCCATCCTTTACGGACCATGATAACATGCTTTTGGATCTCAGGTCAAAATGGGCTGAGCTTGGCAGTGGAGTGACCGCTTACATCCAGGAACCACAGACAATGTTGACTCGTATCTCGCCCAGTGTTGACGAATGGGCGTTTACTCGAGGGCTTGCGACCTTTGACAACAGCTTCTTGGCATCGGTCGATAGACAAGTTTCTAGAGAGGCCGCCACCGATACGAGTGTTTTCCCTTCTGATGACTCTCCGACACCTGTGAAGGGCGATGGCTTTACTGCGCACCCCGGGTTTGTAACTCGTAGTCATTCAACACCTGCATCACATTCTCCCGGAAGCCACCCTAGTGATCCTCCAGGAGTCCCGTTACCGCCCCGTCCTGCTCTCGTCAATCCATCGACACCTCTACACGTAAGAGGTATCTTGAAGAAAGTCAAGAG
>JBBPTI010000082.1:0-26207 GCA_038093995.1 Tylopilus aff. callainus | reverse complement strand
GCAGGTCCATCTACAGGTCTGGCAACCACTTCATCTTGCTGTGTTTCAGCTGTCTGGGGAACCACGGGCTCACAAACTGACCAGGCGCAGAAGAAACTGTCAGCCTTGTCGAGTTGCACATTGACATCTTCAGGTAATGATGTGTCGAGCCCGAGGTTCGCCACTGCCTCAGTCGCAGCATTCCAGGCATCCTGGTGATGGTCTTATTAGTGTCCACACCCCACGGCTTTTTGGACTCACCATCCTTGTCCTGAATCACTTCACCCAGTCATCCTGCTCCTCCTGTAGCCCCTCGCTGTCTCCCGGCCTTGTCATCACCTTGGTATTGAGTGCCTCAGTGGCCTCACGGAAGGCGCCTTGCAGCTTCGCTCAATGTGCTGTGCTGGTATTCATGAGTTGGTGGTTTCGTTTGAATTGGCTGAACATGGTTGGGTGGTATAGAAGAGTGAGGATAGATGAAGAAGAAGTCAACCAACAGCAGACTTGTAATTGCGACGCGCCCACCGTTTTGAACCCTGCACCAACATGTATCACGTGACCTGACTGGGAACAGTCAGTTGCTAAGTCCCCCATGGATGTAGAGAGTGGTACATCTCTACGGTGGTATCCCTACATCTCACATCCTTTCATACGGTCTCTGTGCCCCTTTTGTTTCTACCTTCACACCCCCCTTCTTATCTTGTACAGTAGGACCAGTCGACCGGATGCAAGTCTGTCAATAAGTCTGGAAGACTGTCGGTTTTATTTCATTTCATGTTCTCTCGACTAGTTTATTCTTGTTTCTTCTTTAGACTCAGGTTCCTACAGTTGTACCTAAGTCTCAGGCATTCCCAGACTATAAAGCAATGTCATAGGAACTTGGAATGTAGCTACCATTTTAGCTCTGACCACACCATTTACCGTTCACCGACCATTCACCGCACCACAACTGCTCACCATTTACAACCATCTTATCTCCCATCACCACCCCCGACCACTAACGCTCTTCAAGACCGTTGGACTTGCACTTCTCGCTGGTTGACTACTCAAGGATTTCCCTGATCCACTCCCTGTGCTCCAGAGTCCCTTAGGGGTGAGCCTATCACTCCCCTCACACACTGACAACCCCTAGGACTTCTAGGACTTCTTCCCAAGTCCACCCCGGAGTCCTTGTCTTCTTTACACCAGGATTTGTCTGGCGCTCTCTTCTACATACTGAAAAGACCATTAACAGACTCTATGCCTTTCTCCACTCCTCTCCACTCCTCATATACCATCTAAACAAAACACAATAGAACCATAAAAACATAAAACATAAAAGTAAAGTCCATCTCCTTCCTCTGTTCATGTCTCCATGTGATTGTATCCAATGTACCTCCTGACCTTTGCATGCGCCTTGAAGCACCATGCACCTTTAACTTCATAGACTAAATACCACTACATATACCCCATAGACCAAAGAAAGAAGACTGAGGAAGATAAGTTGGGTGGCACCCTGCACAATTCTTCTTATGTTTCTTTTCTTATTCATGCTATGCCTTGTTCTGCTTTGTATTTTGTTTCAATTACAGCCTATTTTTATACATAGGACTACATATGACACGTGCGGACTTCTACAGGGACAATGATACTATCTACTCAGAGTTGATAGGCTTGGGGATCACGCTCAGCTCCTTGGAGAGGACCTGTAATGCCACCAGGATCTCATCCTGTTACATTTCCAGCTTCTTTGTGTCGGTATGAAGCTGAAACAGGCATGCTTCCAAAGCATTGATGTGACACATAACTCCCTCGATAGGCCTCTTCTCCTCATGCACAGTCTTCCTCAGGCGAGTTGGCACAGCCTGCTCCTTCCCCTTCCCCTTAGCTTTGATGGGGATTGGTTCAACCTCCTCCACCTCCAAGTCGGACATGACCTTGACTGGCGACATGGGCCGCTTGCTAGACCCAGCCTTGGTCACCATGCAAGTCGGCCATTTCATAACCACTGGTGCAGGCTCTAGCAGATCATGAGTTCACACTGCTACCACCACAAGACTGCTTACCTTTAGTGGCGGCCCACACTGCTTCCACTCCTGCAGCCACCTTCTTCTGTGGGGCCGCCCATCCAGCGCTCAGGTCGCACTTGATTTGGCAATCATAGCACCGCTTGCAGGTGGAACCTGGACCTGGCACACACTGCTCGTCTGCATTGGCAGCCCAGCACTGCATGCAGACCTTGTTGGTCCACCACTTTGCCCACGGCACATCTAAGGGCTTGAGCCTCTTCATGGCCATGTCCTTGCTGTCATCATTGCATGCCCTCTACACAACCATTAGTAGCTCACAATTAGATACCCATACCATGTACCTTTGCAGATGATGCCTTAGACATCCTGTCAGACAGCACGGTGCGCCTCGCTGTGTCCACTGCCAGTGTGTTTTCCTGCATGGCATCCATCTCATCCTTCATGGGGGCAAGTCCTTCAACAGGTCCAGTGACTGCTTTATCTTGCTGCATTTTGGCTGTCTGGGGAACCATGGGCTCATGAACCAACCAGGCACAGAAGAAACTGTCAGCCTTATTGAGTTGCACATTGACGTCTTCAGGCAATGATGTGTTGAGCCCAAGGTTTGCCACTGCCTCAGTCGCAGCATTCCAGGCATCCTGGTGATGGTCTTATTAGTGTCCACACCCCATGGCTTTTTGGACTCACCATCCTTGCCCCAAATCACTTCACCCAGTTGTCCTGCTTCTCTCATAGCCCCTCGCTGTCTCCCAGCCTCATCATTACCTTGGTATTGAGTGCCTTGGTGGCCTCACAGAAGATGCCTTGCAGCTTCACTTGATGTGCTGTGCCAGCATTTGTGAGTTGGTGGTTTCATTCAAATTGGCTGGACATGGTTGGGTGGTGTAGAGAAGTGAGGATAGATGAAGAAGAAGTGAACCAACAGCAGACTTGTAGTTGCGATGTGCCCACCATTTCAAACCCTGCACCAACGCATATCACATGACCTGACTGGGGACAGTCAGTTGCTAAGTCCCCCGTGGATGTAAAGAGTGGTACATCTCTACAGTGGTATTCCTACATCTTATGTCCTTTTATATGGTCTCTGTGCCCCTTTTGTTTCTGATACAACCCTTAGGCGGGGCTGCTTTAGTGAGCTGTAGGACAGCAAGTAAGAGGGGGGGACTGGAGCTAGTGGGAACCCAGGCATCAACTGAGGACTAAGGGGAAGACCCAAGGTAACTTGAATGAGGACCTTGGGGATGAATTGCCAGGCTTATATACATTTACAGGATATTTGTATGTGTTATGGTCTTATTACTAAATATGGGAGCTTCAGGGTAGATGTGGGAGTGTGGGGCTTACACTACTGGCTGGGGGCGAGTCATGGGGAGTCACTGCATTGCCTTGTGCAGCCCAGGCGCTGATAATGCCATCTTGCATTAGTATGGCGTGGTGTGGTGCAATAATGATGTCATGGGGCTGTGCAAGGGTCTGGGCTTGCTTACTAAGGTAGTCACAGCTTGGCACAGCCATCATGTGGCATGTGAATGCTGTTAGCAAGCGGGCCGAGAATGATACTGATACTGGGATAGGGGGAGAGTCTGAGAGAGGAAATAAAGTGACAGGTGTGCACAAGGTTGTAACACTACCCCCCAGCTAAAGTTCAACCTCCAGGGGAACAAAGGGGAGGGGGCAAGCAAAGAGAGCCATGAAGACCAAGTGGAAGACCAGGCGAGGGGCCAAAGGATGAGAGCAGTGAAAGTTGCAAATGACATCAGGGGTATTTGAAAGGTGGGAGGCTGGTTCCCAGGTACGATCCGTGTCAGGATACCCTTTCCAGTGGACAAGGTACTGGATGCCACAGCTGCGCAGTCTGGAATTGACAATAAAGTCGACTTCATATTCCATGTCCCAATTGTCTGTAACAATGACGGGACCTGGGGTAGGATCGGGTTGCTGTGGAGCCGGGGGTGTATAGGGTTTAGTTCAGGAGATGTTAACGACAGAATGAATCCAGATATAGTGGGGGAGTCATAGCTCCACAGTGTTAGGTCCTTTCATGGATACAACCAGGAATGGGCCAACCCACCAATCGGTGAGCTTTTGGCACAGGAACAGTAGTGTAAGGTTGTTGGTGGCAAGCCATACACAATCCCCAACAGTGTAGGAGGGTGCTGGGGTACAATGGACATTCCCTGTAATGGTCATTTGTTCTTGGGCACAGGTCAGGTGCTCTTTGGTTTGCTGGAGTATGGTTTGGTAGTCACAGGCGATCTCAGAAGTGGCGGGTGATTTCGAATCTCAGGGTTCTACCCCCATTTGGGGTTGGTATGTGCAGGTGACCTGGAAAGGGGAGAACTTAGAAGCAGAAGATTGCTTTGCATTCAGGGAGAATTGGGCCAGGGGCAGCCAGCATGCCCAGTCATCCTGTTGTTCAGCACAATAAATACGGAGATAAGTTCCTACTTCTCTATTCATACGTTCGGTTTGTCTGTCTATCTGTGGGTGATGGGTGGTGGATTTCTTTACCGAAATACCGAGTTGGGTACAGAGGGATGTCATCAGTGTGGCTGCAAACTGGGGTCCCTGGTTGGATACTATGGTCTTTGGTAGTCCGTGGTACTTCCACACGTGGTTGAGGTAAAGATCTGCTAAATCTGTGGCAGAGCACGTTTTGGTACAAGAGATGAGTTCTACTTCCTTGGAGAATCGATCAACTATGGTGAGTATGGCATCTTTTCCTCCTGCAGTGGGGAGATCGGTGATGAAGTCTGCAGAGATATCTTCCCAGGGGCTGTTAGGTACCGGCAGGGGTTGGAGTTCCCCTTTTGGTGGCCGATTCCCAGGTTTCACTCGAGTGCATTGGGTGCATCCCTGTACATACTGTTCAATGTCTTTTCTCATGCCAGGCCATCCATACGCGCGTGTGAGGAGTTCTATGGTTCAGATGATTCCAGGATGTCTGCTGACAGCATGATCATGGTGAAGGGTGATTAGACATGTGCATAAATTGGGGGGTATATAGATTCGCCCTGCCCATTTTAGGAGTCAATCTGTAATTTCATAACCCTGAGCCATCAACTTCTTGAGGGTGGCTTCCAGCAGCTGGATAGTCTGATGGGAGATTTCATTGGTCAGTTCTTTCCCTGGCATTACTACCTCTATTTCTTCTGACTTTCCCTTAACTTGTTGGATTCGTTCCGGGGGAATTACCAATACCACTTTATTATCGTCTTCTCCTTTTGTGATCAGGTCTGATCGCTGCGATAGCACATCTGCTTTCGTCATCTGTGTTCTGGCCTTGTGACACCATTTGAAGCGGAATCGGGACAGGTATTGGGCCCATTGGGCCTGTCGATGATTCAGATCTTGTCATGTCATGAACCAGGTGAGGTTCTGGTGGTCGTTCCAGATTTTGAATTCATGTTGGGCTCCTTCTAAGTAATGCCTCCACTGTTCTAATGCAGAGATCACACTAAGCATCTCTTTGTCAGCAATAGGGTAATTGCACTGTTTGGGGGTCATAGAGTGGGATGAGAAGGCGACAGGATGCCACCTTTCCTCCTGTTTTATGGATAGTACTGCCCCCATGGCATAGTTGCTGGCATCACTTTCAAGTTGGTAGTGGCAATCATTATCAGGGTAGGCAAGGATAGGGGCAGTGGTGAAGCATTGCTTTAGTTCTTGGAAGGCAGCTGTACATTCCTCTGTCCATTTGAAGGTAGTGTCCTTTTTCATCAGGTCATGCAGGGGGCGGGCTACCTGGGAGTAGTCTTTGATGAAACAGTGATAGAAGTTGGCAAGTCCAAGGAAGCCTTGGGTTTGTTGTAGGGTTGTTGGGGTTGGCCACTCCATTACCACTTTTACTTTTCCAGGATCCATCTGAATTCCAGCGGGAGTAACGATCATCCCTAGGAACTCGACACTAGTGGTGGAGAAAGAGCACTTTTCGGGCTTGACAAATAGATCGTTCCTTTCCAATCTTTCTAACACTTCTAACACCTTCTTCTTGTGCATTCATTGGTTTCCATCTTGAGAGTAGATCAGCAAATCATCAATGTAGACAATTACTTTGGGCATGTTGGTGAAGAGTTCATTCATCATCGTCTGAAAGGTGGCAGGGGAGTTACATAGTCCAAAGAACATTACCATGGGTTCGTAGGCGCCACAGTGACAGACAAAGGCTGCTTTCCATTCATCTCCTTCTTTGATTCGTACATTGTTGTAGCCCCATCAGAGATCCATCTTTGTGAAGATCTTGGCATCTTTCAGTTTATCCACCAGCTGGGAAATAAGCGGGAGGGGGTAGTTATTTCAGATGGTATGTTCATTAAGGTACCGGTAATCCTGCACCATCTGTTTTTGCCCATCCTTCTTTGGGACGAAGAAGACTGGGAATGTTTGTTTGGATTTCGACAGCCAAATATACCCCTTTTGTAGCTAATCTTTGACAAAGTCATCTACCTCTTTCTGTTCGTTGGGGCTTAGGGGGATGATCTGTCCTTTCTTCGGCTTAAAGCTATCCTTTAGTTTGATGGCATGATCCCAGGGTTTCCTCAACAGCATCCTTTCTGACTCTTTCTGCGAAAAGACACGTTGATACTGATGGTACACTGTAGGCACGAGTTTGAGTGCATCCTCTGGGGGTGTTCCCATGATCTGAGCATTGATCCAGCTTGTTTCTTCGGTGTGCCCTACCTCTAGTGTTTCTTGGGTGTGGGCATTTCGGTTCGGGTGTTCATAATTGCATGTCTCTAGGCAATCATGAAAGTAAACCCTTCTTTCTTTCCAATCAATCTGCGGATTGTGCTCCCAAAGCCACGGTATCCTAAAATGAGATCATTATTTCCAATATTGGATATGTACACCCATAGCAGTTCTCGGTGTCCATTTATATCACAGTATACCTCCACTTCCTCTATAATGCATCCTCCAGCATTTTCGGATCCGTCCGCGTTATGTACAAGGATGATCCTGGAAGCAGTTAGTGTGGGAATATGGTTCTTTCGCACAAAATCGTTATTAATGAGCATAAGATTGGCCCCACTGTTGATTAGAGCCTCGGCATTTACATATCATCTCTCGCTTGAGGGTTTCACCTGGACTGTCAGCTTTATCTCTTTCCCTTTATGGATTACCCTCGTGTACATCTTCAGGGGTTCTGGGTTTTTGGTGGATTTAGGGGAATCAAGCACAGGTTTAGTATCTCGGTCCCTGCCGGGCTCACTGGGAGGCCCCCCTAGACCAGCTACATTAGATACTAGAGTCATTAGTGCAGACATGAGTTGAGTTACTTCCACCAAGAAATTACTATTAGCCTATGAGACACCCAGATCGTCTCCTAGGCTCTGCCTTTTCCCTTCTGCTCCTTTCTGGCATTGGGAAAATCCTCTTCTTCAACCGCAGTGACTTTCCTTTCATCTTCGGCTAGGATGATGTGCTGGGCCCTCCATCTTTGACAGCTAAACTGATGTCCTCCTCCATGGAAGTGACAGTCAGGGCATTGGTTCTTCGGCTTCTTGTATTTGTGGGCCATGTGTCTGGTGCCTTTGCAATTGAAACACTTCCCTTGACTTCCTTTTATAGTGAAGATGGCTTTTTCATCTTCTCCTTTGATCTGAAACAACCCTTAGGCAGGGCTGATAGTGAGCTGTATGACAGCAGCGATAGAGTGATGACAAGAGCTAGCGGGAGCCCAGGCGTCAACTGAGGACTAAGGGGAAAACCCAGAATAACTTGAATGAGGAGTCTGGGGCTCGATTGAGGGCCTATTTATAGGGTACAGCGTGTTTGTACATATTGTGTCCGTATTACTATGTTAGGCTGCTTAAGGGCAGACGTGGGAAGGAGGGAATTACGCTACTGGCCGTGTACGAGTCATGGGGAGTCACTGCACAGGTTTGCACAGCCCAGGTGCCAATGACGCAAGATCGCATCAGAATGGCGTGATATGATGTCACGGGGCTGTGCAAAAGGGGCTGGACTGCTTACTAAGGTAAACACAGCTTGGCGCTGCCATCGTGTGGCGTGTGAATGCTGTTAGTAAGCAGGTCCATGGGGCATATCGCTATCCGGGATAGGGATGGAAAACAGGAAAAGATAGGGGTAAAAGACAGGGGTGCAAGCGAGGTCGTAACACTACCCCCCAACTAAAGCTGAACCTCCGGGGCAGCAGCGGGAAGAGACTGAGCAAAGAGAGTGGCGATGAGGGAGGGAGCGAGCGGCTGAGGAGCGGCGGGGTGACGATGGTGGAAATCGCGGATGGCATCAGGGCAATGGGTGAGGTTAGAGGCCGGTTCCCAGGTGCGATCGTCGTCGGAGTAGCCCTTCCAATGGACTAAGTACTGAATTCCCCGGCCACGGGGGCAAGAGTCAACAAGAAAATCCACCTCGTATTCCATGCCGCGATCGTCGGTGATGAGCATGGGGCCCAGGCGAGGATCCGGCTGTGACGGAAGAGGGGGAGAAAACGGTTTAATGCGGGAGATGTTGACAACCAGGTGAATTCGGATGTACGAAGGAAGGCGGAGGTGAACGGCATTCGGCCCTTTCATACTGATGACTGGGAAGGGGCCGACCCATCGATCCGTGAGCTTACGACAGGGAAAGGGGAGAGTGAGGTTATCAGTGGATAGCCAAACCTTATCTCTGACGGCATAGGAGGGAGCGGGATTGTGATGTTTGTTCCCTTTGATGGTCATCCGCTCTCGCGCCAACTCCAGATTCGCTCTTGTCTGGTCAAGAATTGTTTGATAGTCCCGTGCTATCTCCGAGGCAGCGGGGGATTTCGTTTCCCGGGGTTCCACACCCATCCAAGGCTGATATGTGCGAGTGACTTGGAAGGGGGAGAACTTCGAAGCGGACGACTGCTTCGCGTTCATGGAGAATTGGGCCAGGGGCAACCATCGAGCCCAGTCGTCCTGCCGTTGAGCACAGTACATTCGTAAATAAGAACCCACTTCTCTATTCATACGCTCAGTCTGCCCGTCCGTCTGAGGATGGTGGGCCATTGACTTCTTTACGGTTATTCCTAATTGGGAGCAAAGGAATGACATAAGAGAGGCCGTGAACTGGGGGCCCCGATCTGAAATAATGGAGCAAGGGAGACCATGATACTTCCATATGTGCGATAAATATAGATCTGCTAGATCCACCACTGTGCAGGTCTTCTGACATGGCACCAATTCTACTTCTTTTGAGAATCGGTCAACTACCATTAGGATGGCGTCATACTTCCCGGAGAGAGGGAGATCTGTGATAAAGTCCGCGGAGATGTCCTCCCAGGGCTGAGCAGGCACCGGTAAGGGTTGAAGTTCCCCCTGTGGCTGTTGATTGGTGGATTTGGCCCGGGCGCACCTCGTGCATCTCTTTACATAGTCCTCCATATCTTTCCTCATTCCTCCCCAGGCGTAGGATCGGGCCAGAAGTTCCAATGTCCAAAGGACTCCAGGGTGACCACAGACGGCGTAGTTGTGATGAAGGGTGATGATCCGGGTACGGAGATCAGGTGGTACGTAGATCCGATCATTCCATTTGAGTACCCGATCCTTGATCTCATACCCCTGTGCCATCAACTTCTTGAGAGTGGCTTCAGGGAGTCGTATGGTTCTATGGGAGATCTCGTTGGTTAGTTCGTCTCCCGGGGTGATCACCTCTGTGACCTCGTCCGATTCTCCTACTTGTCTTACTTGATCCGGCGGGATGACGAGTACCCCCTTATTGTCCTGCTCTCCTTCCGTTGTGAGATCTGACCTTCGTGAGAGAGCGTCCGCTTTTGTCATCAGGGCGCCGGCCTTATGGCACCATTTGAAATTGAACCGGGAGAGATACTGGGCCCACCGAGCCTGTCTTCGATTTAGATCTTGTCGTGTCATGAACCAGGTGAGATTCTGATGATCGTTCCAGATCTCAAACTCATGGGTCGTCCCTTCTAGGTAATGTCTCCAAGTTTCGAGCGCCAATATGACGCTCAGCATTTCTTTGTCAGCAATGGGGTAGTTTCGCTGTTCCGGGGTCATGGAGTGAGAGGAGAAGGCCACTGGGTGCCAGTGTCCTTCCTTCTGAATTGAGAGGACGGCCCCTACCGCGCAATTGCTAGTGTCACTTTCCAGATGGTACTGGCAGTCATTATCCGGATAGGCGAGTATTGGGGCAGTAGTGAAGAGTCCTTTCAGATGGGAGAAGGCTTCTTCGCACTCCAGGATCCATTCAAAGGCCACTTCTTTCTTCGTCAGATCATGCAGGGGTCAGGCGATCTTGGCATAATCTTTAATGAACCGCCTGTAAAAGTTGGCAAGTCCGAGGAAGGCGCGGGTTTGTCGTAGAGTGGTTGGGCTCGGCCATTCCACCACTGCTTTTACCTTTCCCTGATCCATCGCTATCCCAGTTGGTCCGGCAATCATTCCGAGGAACTCCACCATAGTTGTTGAAAAGCTACACTTCTCCGGCTTGATGAAGAGATCATTCTTTTCTAATCGCTCCAACACTTCCCTCACCTTTTGTTCGTGTCAGGCCTGATCCAGATTCTCTGAGAATATTAGTAGATCATCGATATAGACAACCACATCCGGCATATCCGCGAATAGATCATTCATCATGGTTTGGAAGGTGGCAGGCAAATTGCAGAGTCCGAAGAACATTACCGTGGGTTCATATGCCCCCCTGTGGCAAACGAAGGCGGCTTTCCACTCGTCTCCTTCTTTGATCCGTACATTGTTATATCCCCATCGGAGATCCATCTTGGTGAAGATCTTTGCCCCTTTAACCTTATTGACGAGTTGGGAGATTAAGGGGAGTGGGTAGTTATTCCAGATGGTGTGCTCGTTGAGATACCGGTAATCCTGTACCATCCGTTTCCTACCATCCTTCTTTGGAACGAAGAACACGGGAGAAGTTTGTTCGGATTTTGAGGGGCGGATGTATCCTTTCCTTAGTTGATCCTCCACGAAGTCGTCGACTTCTTTCTGTTCCTGTGGGCTTAGAGGGATGATTCTCCTCTTCTTCGGATGGAAGGATTCCTTCAGCTCGATCGCGTGGTCCCATGGCTTCCGAAGGGGCATCCGTTCTGACTCCTTCTGGGAGAACACCTTTCCATAGCGATGGTACTGCTTGGGTACGAGCGCCAATGATTCCCCTTCTTCTGATCGCGGGCGATCCTCCTTTTCCCAGCTTCACCTCTCTGCATGCACAGCTTCTCCTGCCTCTTGTTGATGAACCACTCTGGTAGTTCATTCGTAGTTACAGGTCTCCAGGCACTTGGCGAAGCGAACCTGACCGGTCTTCCAATTGATCCGCGGGTTATGTTCTTTCAGCCATGGATATCCTAGAATGAGGTCATTGGTGCCGATGTTTGATACGTACGCTCGGAGTAGTTCTTTATGCCCGTTGATGTCGCAGTATACCTCTACTTCCTCCGTTATCTTTCCTCCGGCATTTTCCGACCCATCGGCATTATGCACAATAATTGTTTGGCAGGCGGTCCGGGTGGGAATTCGGTGCTTTCGGACAAAATCGCTGTTTATCAGAGTTAGATTCGCCCCACTGTCGATCAGGGCTTCCGCATTAGTATACCGGCTAGAGGAGGCGGGCTTAATCTGCACAATCAGCTTTATCTCCTTTCCTTTGTGTATTACCCTTGTGTACATTTTCGGAGTTTCTGGGGTTTGCTTGGCGGGAACAGGGGAATTAAGCACAGGTTTAGTATCTCGGTCCCTGCCGGGCTCGCTGGGAGACCCCCCTAGACAGGCTATGTTAGATACTAAAGTGGTTAGCATAGTAACAAGTTTCGTTAGTTCCGCCAAGAAATGAGTATTATCAGCCCGTGAGACACCCAGATCATCTCCTAGGCTCTGCCTTTTCCCTTCTGCTCCTTTTTGGCGTTGGGAAAATCCTGTTCTTCGGCCGTGGTGGCCCTTGCTTCGTCGGGCGCCAAGGCAATCCTTCAGGCTGTCCTTCTCTGGCAGCTAAATCAGTGTCCCCCTCCGTGGAAATGACACTCCGAACATTGGTTCTTCAGCTTTGGGCAGCTTTGGGCCATATGTCCGGTTTGCTTACAGTTGAAACACTTCCCAGGGGTACCCCTGATAGCGAAGACTTCTTCTTCGTCCTTTTCTTCGAAGCAGTCTACCTCCATTCAGTCCCCGCGGGATGAATACTGTTGCGGGCGGCCCCTAATGAACGTGAGGGCCTCCATTGTGCATCCCATGTCACGGATATTCTGTAGGTAGGCGGCAGGGGTGGACTTGCGCGCACCTTCCTTGAATATCTGGAGGATAATATGGCGGGCAGTGTTTTGTTCGAGGAGATGGATGGCATGGCTGTCATCGATCTCGGCCATCTGGTAGAGCGCCTCCCACCGGACTAGGAAGTCGTCGGTCCGGAGAGTGCCTTGTCGGAGTTGTTCTAACTGGGTGACAGCCCAATCCTTCTGGTTTACCGACCGAAAAAGACTTTCCATTTCCTGGACTAACTTGTCCCACATGTAACTTTGTCTGCAGCGAAGTCATGTTTGGGCAAAGGGTCCAGCTTTCGGTCCTTTTAGCTGGGAGAGTACTGCGGTCACTGCCTCATAGCTCTTCAGCAGGATCATCGATTGGTTGGTGTGGAGCCATGCCTTGATCTTGGCCCACCATTCTTCGAATTTGGCCACCGATCCTTCGTAATCTCCGGGATCGGCAAATACTTCTACTTTTCGGGCGGCCTTCCCTCCAGTGGCAGCAGCGCTGTTGAGATTACTTACAGTCTGCTCTAGGGCAGCAACGTCCTTTAGTAGGGCCACGGTTTTCTTCTGTTCCTTGATGCATCCGTTGTAGAGCTGCTGATTTTGCTTCGTTAGTGTAGCGAACTCTGTGGCAACAGCTGCAATCTTGTCCTCCCACGTGAGGTTTGGGTCGCCGAGGATTTGGAGAGTGGATGCTGACATAGTGGTGGGCTATATGCGTCTTTGGGATCTGGATTCTTTTTCCGTCTCTAATCACCCAGGTTCTTCTTCTGTATTCTTCGATTACGGCTGGGTGCCTGGTTGCCTTATATGGGGTGGATCTAACTGGCGTTATCTGTGGTCGGCTGATCGGTCTTGGTTGCTTCCGTTTGTCCTCCTTCCATCGGAGTTGTGTAAACAGTTGCCCTATATTGAGTCACTCGAGGCGTGGAGAGAAAGAGGCTTTATTCAATAACTACCAGCCGTAATTCTGTTGTGGCTGTTCTTCTTCAGCGTATATTGCCTGTCTCTCGTATCCGAAAGTGAAGGAGTAGGCTCCTTCGCGAATAGCTACTTGAAATTGGAGAGGGGTGAGTTCTTGTGCGACGAGAGAGAGAAGGCGAAGTAGAAAGTAAGTAATGAGAATGGCAAAAAAGACAATGAGAAAGGTTATGGTAGTCAGCAGGAGCTGAAAAATCATTCAAAAGAAAGCAAGGAGGATTTCTAAGAAAAGTTGTAGGTATGCAAGGAGGATGGTGAAAGGGGAAGTAGTAGCAGGGGCTACTATTACACAACTAAAAGTGAGGAGGGCGGTGCAAAGATGCGCGAGGGCATAGACGTCCCGGTCCGTTATCCAGACAGACGAGGGTGGCGGCGGTGGTGTGGCAGGCAGCTCAGGCTGCGGCAATTCTCTCACGGCATGCGAGGCGGGCTTCTTCAATCAGGAACCGGGCGTGGTTCTCTTGCCAATGACAGTCTTCTTTGTCGAGGCGGTGGCGGGTCTCAGGTGATGTTGGATCTCGGAATGGCCCCTTGAGATCGTTGGGGTTGACGGATTCAGGCGGTGGGGTCGACTCATGCTTAGGAGAGGGGGCAGGCGACGGTGGTAATACTAAGTCCTCCTCCTCTTCCTTCTTTACTATGTCTCTATTTCCCTCTAACCTCCTTTCTCTGTGTGCGATGGTGGAGGTGGGGTCGAAAACTTGGGCGAATAGGTGGGGGTGCTCTTCTACAAAGAGCCGGGCACTGGCGGTGAGTGTGGTGAGGTCAAACACATACTCAGGACGCAGGGCAGAGATCTGGTTTGGGTTCACTGGGGCAGAGGGCTGTCAGTAATGACAGCTGGTGACTCTGCCTAGCTCACTGTTATCGGGCTTCGGGGTGGCAATGGCAATGGTGAAGCGAAGATGATTCAAGTTATAATGAAACAACCCTTAGGCAGGGCTGATAGTGAGCTGTATGACAGCGGTGATAGAGTGATGACAAGAGCTAGCGGGAGCCCAGGCGTCAACTGAGGACTAAGGGGAAAACCCAGAATAACTTGAATGAGGAGTCTGGGGCTCGATTGAGGGCCTATTTATAGGGTACAGCGTGTTTGTACATATTGTGTCCGTATTACTATGTTAGGCTGCTTAAGGGCAGACGTGGGAAGGAGGGAATTACGCTACTGGCCGTGTACGAGTCATGGGGAGTCACTGCATAGGTTTGCACAGCCCGGGTGCCAATGACGCGAGATCGCATCAGAATGGCGTGATATGATGTCACAGGGCTGTGCAAAAGGGGCTGGACTGCTTACTAAGGTAAACACAGCTTGGCGCTGCCATCGTGTGGCATGTGAATGCTGTTAGTAAGCAGGTCCATGGGGCATATCGCTATCCGGGATAGGGGTGGAAAACAGGAAAAGATAGGGGTAAAAGACAGGGGCGTGAGCGAGGTCATAACATGATCTGATCTACCTCCATTTGATCTCCACAGGATTGGTAAGACTGGGGTCAGCCTCTTATGAACATTAGGGCTTCCATTGCGCATCCTACATTGCGGATGTTTTGGAGATAGGCTGCGGGAGTGGTTTTTTGAGCGCCTTCCTTGAAGATCTGGAGAATGATGTGTCAGGCCATGTTTCATTCCAGAAGGTGGATAGCATGGCTATCATCAATTTCCGCCATCTGATACAGGACCTCCCATCATACAAGGAAGTTGTTGGTTCTCAGGATGCCTTGGTGTAGCTGTTCGAGTTGGGCAACAGCCCAGTCCTTCTGGTTGACGGAGCGGAAAAGACTCTCCATTTCTTGGACAAGCTCATCCCAGGTATAGGCTTGGCCGCGCTGAAGGTGTGTTTGGGTGAACAGCCTGGCTTTTGGCCCCTTTAGTCATGACAGGACTGTGGTCACTACTTCATAGCTTTTCAGCAGAATGGTGGATTGATTTGTGTGGAGTCAAGCCTTGATCTTGGCCCACCATTCTTCGAATTTGGCCACAAATCCTTCATAATCTCCAGGGTCCATGAAGACTTCTACCTTGCATGAGGCCTTTCCTCCTGCGGTGGTGGCACTATTGAGGTTAGATATGGTCTGTTCTAGCGCAGCAACGTCTTTTAGGAGGGTGGCAGTCTTCTTCTGTTCTTCAACACATCCATTGTAAAGTTGCTGATTCTGCTTGGTCAGCGTAGTGAACTCTAGTGCAATGGTGGCAATCTTGTCCTCCAGCGTGAGGTTCAGATCAGCAAGGATTTGGAGCATGGATGCTGACATAGTGACGGGCTACGTGTGTTTTCAGTATTTGAATTCTTTTTCTGTCTCGGATTACCCAGGTTCTTCTTCTGTACTCTTTGATTACGGCTGGGTGCCTGGTTGCTTGATATGGGGTTGATCTAACTGGTGGTATCTGTGGTCAGCTGATTGGTCTTTGTTGTTTCTGTTTGTCCTCCTTCTGTTGGAGTTGTGTAAACAGTTGTCCTATGATGTCACTCAGGGTTTCAAAAGGAGAAGAAGTTTTTATTCAATAACTACCAGCTGTAATTCTGCTGTGGCTGTTCTTCTTTGGCATGAATGGCTTGTCTTTCAAAGCCAAGGGTGATTGAGTAAACTCCTTCCCTAACTGCAAGCTGGGCTTGGAGGGGTGTGAGCTATAAGGCTAAAAGGGAGAAAAGACAACAGAAGAGGTAGGCAAGAAGGCAAGAAAAGAATATGGTGAGGAAAGTGAAAATGAGCAGCAGGAGCTGTGCTATCATAAAAGAGGATGGTAAAGGAGAAAGATTCCTGTTGACAGGTGTAGATATGCCTGAACAAGAAGTGTGGTGTTAATAGTAGCAGGTGCTACTACGAGGGTGCTAAAGATAACAAGGGCAGTGCAGAGATGTGCGAGGACGAAGGCATCCCTGACCATTGTCAGGATGGATAAGGGTGGCGGCGGCATTTTGGCAGGCAGCTCTTGCTGCAGCAATTCTCTCATGGTGGGCGAGGCAGGCTTCTTTGACTAAGAACCAGGCATGGTTCTCTTGCCAACAACGGTACTCTTTGTCAAGGCAGTGGGGGGTGTCAGGCAAGGTGGGGTTGCGATAGGGACCCTCAAGGTCGTTTGGGTCGACTGACTCAGGGGGGGTTGACTCACGCTTAATGGAAGGGGCAGGGGACGGCGGTAGTACTAATTCCTCCTCTTCTTCTTTTTTCACCTCTTGATATTCCCCTACTAGCCTCCTCTCTCTCTGGGTGGTGGCGGAGGTGGGGTTGAAAACTTGAGTGAATAAACGGGGGTGCTCCTCTATGAAGAGGTGAGCACTGGCAGCAAGGGCAGCAACGTCGAGGGCGTACTCAGGACATGGGACAGAGATCTGGCTTGGGTTCACTAAGGCAGGGGGCTGTCAGTAATGACAGCCAACGACCCTGCTGAGCTCACTGATGATGGGCTTCAGGGTGGCAGCAGCAACAGCGAAGCTAAGTAGATTCGAGTTACAATGATACGACCCTTAGGCAGGGCTGCTTTAGTGAGCTGTAGGACAGCAAGTAAGAGGGGGGGACTGGAGCTAGTGGGAATCCAGGCATTGACTGAGGACTAAGAGGAAGACCCAAGATAACTTGAATGAGGACCTTGGGGATGAATTGCCAGGCTTATATATGTTTACAGGATATTTGTACGTGTTATGGTCTTATTACTAAATATGGGAGCTTCAGGGTAGATATGGGAGTGCAGGGCTTACACTACTGGCTGGGGGCAAGTCATGGGGAGTCACTGCACTGCCTTGCGCAGCCCGGGCGCTGATGACACCATCTTGTGTTAGTATGGCATGGTGTGGTGTGATAATGATGTCATGGGGCTGTGCAAGGGTCTGGGCTTGCTTACTAAGGTAGTCACAGCTTGGCACAGCCATCGTGTGGCGTGTGAATGCTGTTAGCAAGCGGGCCGAGAATGATACTGATACTGGGATAGGGGGAGAGTCCGAGAGAGGAAATAAAGTGATGGGTGCACGCGAGGTCATAACAGTTTCTACCTTCACACCCCCCTTCTTATCTTGTACAGTAGGACCGGTTGACTGGATGCAAGTCCATCAATAAATCTGGAAGACTATCGGTTTTATTTCATTTCATGTTCTCTCGACTAGTTTATTCTTGTTTCTTCTTTAGACTCAGGTTCCTACAGTTGTACCTAAGTCTCAGGCATTCCCAGACTATAAAGCAATGTCATAGGAACTTGGAATGCAGCTCCCATTTTAGCTCTTACTGCACCATTTACCATTTACCAACTGTTCACCACACTGTGACTGCTCACTGTTTACGACCATCTCATCTCCCGTCACTGCCCCCAACCGCTAATGCTCTACAAGACCATTGGACTTGCACTTCTTGCTGGTTGACTACTCAAGGACTTCCCTGATCCACCCCCTGTGCTCCAGAGTTCCTTAGAGGCAAGCCTATCACTCCCCATACACACTGACAACCCCTAGGACTTCTAGGACTTCTACCCAAGTCCACCCCAAAGTCCTTGTCTTCTTTACAGTGGGCATAGCACCTATTGCAAAATGAGGAAGATGATCCATCAGATCCCACTGGCAGAAGAAGAAGAGTTCAACTGCAACACCCCACTTAGGATGGAAAAGTTAGCTGTGGTGGTGAAGAAGCAGCAGCAGAACCCTGAAGAAGAGTTGGGTTTTCAAGTCATCAAATATGACAACAAGAGAAAAGGCAGAGCCTGAAGGGCATGTCAGGTGCCCTGACAGCTAGAGAAAGATTCATCATACACTCCTATCATTTCTGTATCACCCCTGACAATTGTATAGTACCTATTTTCTTGCCCAGTCAAAAGGAGCCTGCTCAGTGGCTCAGCAGCAACCGTGAACCAAAAGCTGTGCTTAATTCCTCTTTATACCCCACTCCCTCTACCACTCCAACCACTATCCCATGTGTGCAAAGCCTGACAACACCCCCATCATCCAAATCCTCAGCACCAATCTCCATGAGATTGTTATGAGAATCCAAGTCAAGACCAAGATTGGTGACTTCATGACTGCCTCCACATTGCTCAACAGTGGGGCCCAGTCCACCTTCATGCACAAAGACTTCGCAAGAAGGCATAGCATCCCTCTTGACCCCCTTGACAACCCTATACTCATCTACAACACTGATGGAACACCCAATCATGCCAGGCCAGTGATACATACCACAGAAATCCTGTTGGAATATCAAGAACATGTCAAGAAGGTCCAGGTTGAAGTAACTGACCTCAGAAACAAAGATCTGATCCTTGGGTACACCTGGCTGAAAGAACATAACCCCCAGATTGACTGGAAGAAAGGAACAGTGCACCTACTGGAATGCCTGGAGTTATGCAACTACAGCAGTGTATCTCAGGTAGTCCAAAGAGCTGAAGAACAGGAGAAAGAGACAGCTGAAGAAGCAAAGGGTGCATACAGCGCCCAGGCTGAAGAAAGGAAAATCAGGGGTGTAACCAAGGAGCTGAATGTCCAAGATCTAGTTCCACTAGAGTATCACCCCTTCCTTCAGGTGTTTGAGCAAAAGGAGTCCAAGCACATGCCTGTACAGAAACCCTGGGACCATGCCATCAAGCTCAAGGACTCCTTCAAGCTGAGAAAGGGATGAAACATTTCCCTAAGTCCACAAGAGCAACAAGAGGTAGATGAGTTCATTGATGACCAGCTATGCAAGGGCTACATCCGCCCCTCAAAGTCTGAACAAACCATCCCAGTATTCTTCATCCCAAAGAAAGATGGAAAGAAATGGATGGTTTAGGACTACTGGTATCTCAATGAGCACATGGTATGAAACAATTACCCACTTCCACTCATTTCCCAGCTTGTGGACCAGCTCAAAAGTGTCCAACTCTTCACAAAGATGGACCTCCATTGGTGATACAACAACATATGCATCAAGGAAGGAGATGAATGGAAGGCTGCCTTTACCTGTCACTGCAGATTGTTCGAGCCCCTCATCATGTTTTTTAGGCTCTGCAACTCACTGGCAACTTTCCAGACTATGATGAATGAGATCTTCACAGACATGTTTGCCAATGTATTGGTCTACATCAATGACCTGATGATCTTTACCCCCACAGATGACGTCCAAGAACATCAGAAGATCATAAAGGAAGTACTCCAGTGGCTCAAAGAAAATGATCTCTTTGTCAAATCCTCCAAATGCATATTCTCAGTAAAAGAAGTGGAGTTTCTCAGAATGATTGTAGGAGTAAATGGAGTAAGCATGGACAGCACAAAGGTAAAAGCAATCATGGACTGGCCAAGGCTGAGGGATGTCTGAGGAGTCCACTCCTTCCTTAGGATGGCCAACTTCTACCAGCGCTTTATCCAAGATTTCACCAAAGTTGTGCAGCCACTCCATGACCTCACCAGGAAGGACAAACCATTCTGCTGGACTGAAGCCCATGAAGCTGCTTTCACTGGGCTCAAGGAAGCATTTGCCACTGCTCCTGTGCTCACCTACCCAGACAACAACAAGCACTACTGACTCGAAAGTGATGCCTTGTCATTTGCTACTGGCACAGTACTCTTGGTCGAGAAGGATGAAAAGTGGCACCCAGTCACATACTCCTCCTATGCCATGACACCCAAAGAACAGAACTACCCAATTGCCAATAAAGAGATGTTAAGTGTAATCTGAGTGTTGGAAACCTGGAGGCACTACTTGGAAGGGACCACCCATGAGTTTCAGATTTGGAACAATCATCAGAATCTGACCTGGTTCATGACCTGACAGAACTTTAATCAGTGACAGGCCTGCTGGGCCTAGTACTTGTCACAATTCAACTTCAAGTGGTTCCACAAGCCTGGCACAACAATGAGCAAGGCAGACACCCTTAGCAGAAGAGAAGACCTTGCTGTAGGTGATGAGGACAACAACCAGCATGTATTGGTCATTCCCCTGGAGAGTATTGGAGTACAAGAAATGAAGAAGACTTTGACACCAGTTATCTTGCATCCCAGCAGTGATGCCCTCACTGATGCCATTTCCCACAAAACAATCAAGCTCCCGGCACCCATCCAGGCCTGACTGGAAGCATTGGGGTACATCATCTCCAATGGCTGTTGCATAAAAGAAGGGAAGTTGTATGTACCCCTGGCTTGCCAGCCTTGGGTCCTACATTTGCATCACGACACCCTGCTAGCAGGTCATTCCAGAGTAGAGAGAATGCTGGAGGCCATTCAGTGAAGATACAATTGGCCAAGTGTTGCCAAGAATGTCCAGGAGTACGTGAAGCATTGCACCTGCTGTGCCCAGGTAAAACCCAGCAATCAGCCACCAGCAGGGAAGCTACAGCCCCTTCCTCTACCTGCCAGGCCCTGGAAAAACATCTCTGTCGACTTCATCACCAGGCTCCCAGAGTCCAACTCCTACACCACCATTCTGACAGTAGTTGACCACTTCTCCAAGGCTGTAGAGCTCATCCCCTGTGACACCACTTGCACCTCAGTAGATCTTGCTGGGATTTACCTGCACCACATCTGAAAGCACCATGGACTCCCCCAGAGTATTGTATCTGACCGAGGCCTGCAGTTTACCTCCAAACTCATGACCAACCTCTGTTGGCAGCTCCAAATCAAGCAGTGCCTCTCCATGGCATACCACCCACAGACCAACAGGCAGATGGAACACATGAATTGCAAAGTAGGCCAGTACCTTTGACTCTATTGTACTGACCACCCCAAGACCTGGTCTGAGTGGTTACCACTCGCCCAGTTTACCATTAACAACTGAGTCTCCTCTGTGACTGGCAAAACCCCATTCCAGCTCACCTGAACCTACTCCCCCATTATTGGCATTGAGCCAACCATCACACCCTCCCCAACTGCCAATAATCTTGCCAACCAGTATGCCTCCCACCTTGCTGACACTCATGCCTGACTCTACCTCTTTCAGGAGCACATGAAATGCTCCAGCAATTTGCACTGCTCTGACACACCTATATTTTCTCCTGGAGACAAAGTATGGCTCTCCTCTGAACACCTTCAGACTCCTCACCCCGCTAAGCTTCTTGATTGATGGCTTGGCCCCTTCTTTGTCCTTGAGCACATTGGACCCAATGTAGTACACCTCCAATTGCCTCCCTCTTTCTGTATCCACCCCATAGTTAACATTTTTCATGTGAAACCCTACCTCGCACCTCTCCCCAGACAGCCTGTTCCTGCATCCTCCACCACAGTTGTCCTGCCATCCAACACTGATGGCAAATATGAGATAGACTATATTGTTGACTCTTGCTCCCGCAGCTGTGGCCTGCAGTACCTTGTCCATTGGAAAGGCTATGACGCCTCTGAACACACCTAGGAACCACACTCAAACCTCACCTATGCACCCGATGCCATTGCTGTGTTCCACCATGCCCACCCTTCCACCCCTTGCTCTGTCTCCTCCCTTGACATCTGCTCCATTTTCTCCAGCTGCCCCCCAATTCATCTGGAATCTGGATCTTAAGGAGGGGGACATGTTATGCTTTGTGCCTCCAAGCACTACACTTCCACTCTCTTTCTTTTCCTACACTCCCTTCTTTAGGCATAGGTACCTGCACCACAGTGCCGCAACTCAGTAACATCTGCCCTTGCTCCCATGCCACCTCAGCACATGCTTACAGCATTAGGGCACCTGACCAAGGTAGCACAAAGCCCCTTTTACCTAAGCAGCTGATACCATAGCGACTATGAATGGTGCCATTACTCACCATACTTGCACACCCCAATCCCACACCAATGGCATTACTCCCGCATATCATATGATTCCCTCATTCCCTTTTTCCTCCAATTGCAGAACTCCTGCTATTGTGCCATCACTCATCATCTTATCTCATGCCAATAGCTGATACCCCTCAGCATTGCCCCACTCGCATAGACCAGGCCAGTTTTTGTCTTGCATTTCCATCTTTAGTATCCTGGCCTGCCCTTATGATATTCAGACAGAGTTCCAACCTAGGTAGCTAGTAGTATATAAATCCCCCATGTAATTGTCGGAACTCCAATCAATTCTTCTTGGGTCTTTCCTCACAAGGCACCCAGTCATAGGAAGCTCAATTGATACCTACTACCTTTGTACACTTTTGTACACCCTCTGCTACGCAGCCTAAGGTACTTAGAGCCCAAGGTTGTTTCAACTTCAGCATCTACACAAAGAAACCTCTCACTTGTTCAGAGGTTTCCTCTGGATTGTTTAAGTCTCTCCCAATCCACCTTCCTCTGCTTTCAGCTAGTGAACTCCACTTTGGACAGACACAGTGGTTTAGTACCTAGCACTGTGACTTCCATCAGCTTCCTTTTCACCTGCACCTTTTTCCCCTTCTCCCTTTGACTATTCTTCTTTTGAAGGGAGGATTTAGCGGTAGGTGATGAAGAAGATAACCAGCATGTGCTGGTAGTTTCCCCAGAGATCATCAGAGTACAAGAGATGAGAAACACTTTGACACTGGTCATCTTGCATCCCAGCAAGGACACCCTCACAGATGCCATTTCCCATGAAACAATCAAGCTCCTGGTGCCTGTCTAGGCCTGCCTGGAAGTGTCAGGATACACCATCTCTGATGGCTGTCACATGAAACAAGGGAAAGTGTTTGTACCACTGGCCTGTTGGCCTTGGATGCTCCATCTGCATCATAATGCCCCACTAGTGGGCCATCCCAGAGTAGAAAGAACACTGGAAGGAATCCAGTGGAATTATGATTGGCCAAGCATCACCAAGGATGTCCAGGAATACATGAAGCACTGTGCCTGCTGCACACAGGTCAAACCAAGCAACAAGCCACCAGCTGGAAAGTTGCAACCACTCTCTGTTCCCACAGGACCTTGGGAAGACATCTCCATTGACTTCATCACTGGGCTCCCAGAGTCCAACTCCTATACTGCCATTCTGACAGTAGTTGACAGATTCTCCAAGGCCATCAAGCTTGTCCCTTATGACACCACCTGCACTTCAGTAGACCTTGCCAGGATTTATTTGCATCATGTATGGAAACACCATGGACTTCCCCATGGCATTGTATCTGACCAAGGCCCCCAGTTTGCCTCCAAATTGATGACCAATTTGTGTCAACAGCTCCACATTGAGCAATGGCTTTCCACAGCATACCATTCACAGACCAACGGACAGACCAAAAGAATGAACTGAGAGATGGGCCAGCATCTCTGCCTCTACTGCACTGACCACCCGGAGGACTGGTCTGATTGGCTCCCCTTAGCCCAGTTCACCATTAACAATCACATCTCTTCCGCCACTGGAAAATCCCCTGTCACTCTCACCCAAACTTACTCCCTGGCTATTGGCCTCAAACCAACAGTCACTTCATCCCCCATGGCTGATAACCTCACAAATCAGTATGCTGCCCATCTCACTAATGCCCATACTCACCTTCATCAGGCCCAAGAATGCATGATGTGTTCCAGTGATTGTCATTGCTCCTCCACTCCCACATATCTCCCAGAAGACAAAGTCTGGCTCTCTTCTGAGCATCTTCAAACCCCTCAGCCAGCCAAACTCTTAGATCGCTGGCTTGGTCCCTTCTTGGTTCTCGAGCACATTGGGCCCATTGCAGTTTGCCTCCAGTTGCCCATATCCTTCCGCATTCCCCCTATAGTAAACATCTCATGGGTCAAGCCCTATCTCACATCTCTCCCAGGCCAGTCCATCCTAGCTATCTTGACCCCAGTTGTCCTGCCATTTGACACTGATGGCAGATACAAGGTTGGCTACATTGTTACCTCACACCCTTGCAGCTGTGGACTCCCATACCTCATTCAACTAGAAAGGCTATGATGCCTCTAACTGCTCTTGGGAGCCCTGCTTGAATCTCACCCACATGCCTGATGCCATTATTGCATTCCACCATGCCCACCCTTCCACCCCTTGCTCTGTCTCCTCCCTTGCCATTCACTCTCTCTTCCTCAGGCCTCCTCCAATCCATCTGGAATCTGGATCTTAAGGAGGGGGACATGTTACACTCTGCACCTCCAGCACTACACTTTCCCTCTTTTCTTCCCTACACTCTCTTTTTTAGGCATAGGTACCCATGCCACAACAGCATAAGCTTACAGCATTAGGGCACCTGACCAAGGTAGTGCAAAGCCTCTTTTACCTAAGCAGCTGATGCCACAGTGACTGCAGATTGCACCATTGCTTGCCATACTTGCACACTCCTGTTCCATGTCAATAGCATTTCTCCTGCATATCATACAATTCCCTTATTTTCTTTTCCCTTCAATCACAGAACTTCCACTATTGTGCCATCGCTCATCATTGTATTCCACACCAATAGCCAAAACCCCTCAGCAGTGCCTCATGTGCACAGACCAGGCCTGTTTTCATCTCACATTTCCATACTTAGTAACTTGGCCTGCCCTTATGCTATTCAGACAGAGTTCCAACTTAGGTAGCTAGTAGTATATAAACCCCCCCATTGCAGCCTTAGACTCCAGTTGTTCATTGATGGTCCTTAGCCTCTTACCACCATGAGCTATTGACTATAGGGTCTTTATGGCTAGCAATGGGGGTACTTTAGAGTACCTTTCCTTGTAGCTCTCCTGTACATTACACTACACCACTACAGCTAGCCTAGTTCTTCAATGAGACATCCATACAACTCCTCCCTTGACTACCCTTATCAACACTTTTGCCCCTACACCAGTTGTGGCTAAGGAGGATCCTTATCCAATGCTAGAACTCATGTGTTTCAGAACTCCAATTGATTCTTCTTGGGTCTTTCCTTACAGGGCACCTGCTATAAGAAGCTGATTACTCTTTGATTTACACTCCATTATCTTTCTGCTACATAACTAAAGGTACTTAGTGCCTAAGGTTGTTTCATTAAGAATTGATTGCCAGCTTCACTGTTATTGCCCTTAACCTCCTTGAAGCATCCTTTTGAATCTTGAATCTTGACTAGTGAGCTCTACTGTACCAATGGACACCCTTTTTGATGTCAAAGGACACTAGTGAATGCTACACATGCCCAGTTAGCCCCCACAGTTCTCTTGGCAGAGCAAACCAGCAGACAGCATCTAGTAGTCACCCCTCCCCCACAGCATCCCATCAACCTTGACCTCCTTGCCACTATTGCCTCTTGTCTTGAGGCTGATGCCCTTGCTGAAGAAGAAAGGGTCCAGCAAAAGCTGCTAGAGGACATTGATCAGCTGATCACTGAGTGCAGTATGAGGAATTAGGCCCAAATAACTACACTGAGCAACAAAAGCATTGCAATGTTTGATACATTTGCATTGTGCATGATATACAAAGCCAGGGTGTGGGAATCTTGCTTAGCATTAGTGGGATGAAATATAGTAGACACTTGTGGCTTGCGATAGCCCCTTAGGTCATGTGATTTGGTCAAGGGAGTATGGAGATATGGTCATTTTAAGTTGGTTATGTCATTGCAACAGTTTTGTTGCTGACACCAAGGGTATCATAAACTAGTATGAAGTGTAGCCTTCTTTGGCCTTAATCACCTCCTGTACCCTTCTTGGCATGCTTTCAATCAACCTTTGACACTCTGCAACCTCTATCTTCTCCCATTCCACTTGAACTCTTTCCCAAAGTTCAGTTATTCCCTTTGCTGACTCTGGATATTCTGCCAGTTTTTTTTTAAGAAGAAACCACAGATGCTCTATTGGATTAAGGTTTGGAGATTGAGCTGGCCATACCATCACCTCATATCCATGCTTAGCAAACCACTCCTTGGCCCTTTTACTGGTATGCTTGGGGTCATTATTCTGTTGAAAGATAATCTCATCTGGGGTTTTACCAGTGTGCTCCAGGGTTTGTTGGAGTTCATCCTCCATAATCTGTAGATAAAGGTCAGTGTCCATCCAACCATCAATCTTGCATGCCATTCCAACTCCTTTCCATGTCATACAATTCCACATTATCAGAGAATCTCCTCCAAACTTCACTATTCCTTGCACCAGCCTATCACTTAGGCTTTCTCCTACCTTTTTTCATGCCTGTTACAACCCACTTGCACTCACCTCCCTTTTCCACCTTCACCCCTATCACAGTCTGATGGTGCCATCAGTCCACTGCTCCATTCATTCCAGTTCT
>JBBPTI010000081.1:0-26320 GCA_038093995.1 Tylopilus aff. callainus | reverse complement strand
AACACGCTTCAACGGTGTACATGTGCTGCCACCCAACCCTCGAGCGGTTGTGTCACCTAGGGTTGAGGCACCTCGCACTATCCCTACTCCGTCCTCATCCAAAATTGCACCACCCACACCAACACCCTCTCATACCATTCCGATGCCAGCCCCCTTAAACAGTAATGTTCCTCCTCATGCCGACCCCGCTAACACTCTCGTCCCTGCCCTGGCAGGACAATACAGATACTCGTGTTCCATCAAGGACGAAACCACCCCCCACTGCATCCTAGACCGGGTACTAGACTCTACAGTCCCTGTCCCGGTCAGGGACCTTATGTCAGTAGCCCCAGAGTTCCACAAACAACTCCGCGAGCTAGCCACTACCAAACGAATAGCCGTCACCACTAATGTCATACAGGTCAATGAGTTAGCTGGCCGCGATCCTGGCACAGTCGACCAAGAGTATGGAGACTGCATCCACCAAAACGATGACAGTCTCATCATCACTCATCACACTGTTCCCCTGTGTGCAATCGACGCAAAGGTATCTGGCACCAGTCGGACACTCACTGCCGTCCTGGACTCTGGCTCAGAGATCATCGCCATGCCTAAATGGGTATGGGAAGGTCTCGGGCTCCCAGTTCGGTCGGACCATGTAATAACCATGTCCAATGCTAACACTAGCACTGAAGCCACCATAGGGGTGGTGGAAAATTTAGCCATGGATTTCAGCGCAGGGGAGGTCCTCCTCCAAATACAGGTGGTGCCACGCGCCAACTTTGACCTCCTCCTTGGGCGCCCCTTCCACTGCCTCCTCAGTGCCACAACTGACGACTTCCCTGATGGCACACAATTAATCACTCTTTGAGACCCCAACACCGGTAAGGTATACAAAATCCCTATCCGTGCGTGGACCAATGGATGTCCACGATGCAAACGCGGACTATTCTGCGCGAACCATCAATCCATTGTGGAAGTGGGTTTTTAGGATTCAATGAACCACTGAAAGGTCGGGGAGATCCAGGCACGCTCACTTCCTCTACTTCATCGTTTGTTTTCTTGTTCTCGTCTCAGCCAACTCAGTCTCTCGAGACCGAGGCCTCAGACTACTGTACATCAGTAGCATGCACGTCTCCCCTGCTTGTTAAGCCGACCTGGTCGATCATGACCGAGGTCTCGGACTACGCTCTCTCACCTGCTTACCATTTTTTTTCATCCACCCAGACTGTTTTATCTACTCCACATCTTCAAGCCCTTTCTTCTACATATACATTTGATACTGCTTCTCACTCCCTGGCTTATAAGCCAGTCACCAGAAAAGTCCAGCCAGTCCTGGCTCCTCTCAAGGAGGAGTACCGAGTACTGCGCCAGCTACCAGATGACCCACTCGCCGGGCTTATACCATTGCCGACTCACCCCCCTGACTTCGTACCCAGAGTTCGCTTCACACAGGAACGATCGGATGCACTTGACCTTGACCCGGCAAACTGGCTATGGCCTGAAGAGGTCAAACTCGTCTGCTGGCTCGTTCTCAACCACGAGATGGCCTTCACTTGGATACCAACCGAGCAAGGTCGCCTCAACGACTGCTACTTCCCTCCAGTGAAAATCCCAACTGTACCCCACATGCCCTGGGTGCTCCGCAACATTCCCATCCCACCATTGTCCTGGGACCAGGCGATACAAATCATCAAAGACCGGATCGCCTCTGGTGTCTATGAACCCTCCACCACCACCTATCGCTCCCGCTGGTTCTGCGTACTTAAGCAGGACGGCAAAACCCTCCGCCTTGTCCACAACCTCCAACCCCTCAATGCGGTTACCATCCGTGACTCCTTAGCCCCCCTATTTGTGGAGCACCTCACTGAATCGTTCAGCGGGTATGCTGTTTATGGAATGATGGATCTGTTCGCAGGCTACGACCAGTATCCGCTGCATGTCAAATCCAGGGACATGACTACGTTCAATAGTCCGCTCAGACCTCATTGTCTCACCACTCTCCCGATGGGCCATACTAATGCTGTCCAGATTTACCAGGCAGATATGGCATTCATCCTGAAAGATGAGATTCTGCACCACACTATGCTGTTTATTGATGACCTCCCCATCAAAACTGAGAGCACCTGACACCAACGACCAGATGGTACATATGAAACCATCTCGGCAAATCCGGCATTCGGACTTTTATCTGGAACCACCTAACTGTCGTTCACAGAATCCTGCAGCACCTGCAGAACGTCGGCGCAACGGTATCCGCTAAGAAGTTTGTCCTCACCGCCCCCGATACCACTATAGTCGGACACAAGTGCACCTTCGAAGGCTGTGTTCCCCACAAATTAAAGGTGCAGAAGATCTGCGATTGGCCCGAATGCAAGACCTTGACGCAAGTCTGTGGGTTCCTCGGGACCTGTGGAGTAGTCCGAATCTTCATTCGCAATTTCGCTGCCATAGCTCGCCCGCTTGTTAACCTAACCCACAAGGGTGTGCCCTTCAAATGGGGTAACTCCCAGCGCGAAGCTATGACTCATCTAAAGGACGAGATTGTTAAGTCACCCGCGCTCCAAAGGCTGGACTACGAGTCCAGCCGCAAAGTTGTCCTTGCTGTGGACACTTCGTTCATTGCAGTCAGATTCATCCTTTCACAGGAGGGTGAGGATGGCAAACGCTATCCGAACTGCTTCTGTTCTATCAGTCTTACACCCGCTGAGAGCTGCTACTCTCAGGTAAAGCTTGAGCTATACAGACTGTTCCGAGCCTTGCACTCGGTTCGTGTTTTTATATTTGGAGTAACTAACCTTGTCGTCAAGGTTGACGCGAAGTACGTCCAGGGTATGATCAACAACCCGGACTTACAACCGAATGCAACCATCAACCGATGGATTGCCGGTATTCTCCTTTTCCATTTTCAGCTTTGTCATGTACCCGCCGAAAGGCATGCTGGACCCAACGGTCTGTCATGATGTCCTCATGCCGATAATGATCCACCTGAGGTAGATAACATCGAGGAATGGCTCAACAACTCTTATTCTTTCTCCATTACCTTATTGAACGATAGGACACTTCCATTTGCCACAGATGCATCTTCTTTCTTGGACTATACCTCACTATACCGTGCAGCCCTGCTCCCACCTTCGAACTCCCCTTCTGCACCCTTAAACCCTCCTACATACGCATCCGTTTTCTCTTCTTCCATCTCTGAGCAAGGTGCTTCTCTGGACTCTCCTACTATTCCTTGGTCCCCAAAGGCGCTGATCAAGGAGGCTCGGATCCACTCGATCCACAGCTTTCTCAATTCTAGAGAGCATCCTACTAATCTTTCCGACGCAGAATTTCGGAGCTTCATCAATTCGGTGACGAAGTTCTTCCTCCTCCATGGCTCTCTATGGTGACACGAGCTGCACAGTCGACACCAGCTAGTAGCTCCAGAGGACCGACGCTACTGGCTAATCAAGGAAGCCCACGACAGCTTAGGACATAAAGGTGTCTTTATGGTCTGGACACGCCTCCTACTACGGTTCTGGTGGCCTATGTTGGTCAACGATGTGAAATGGTTCATTCATACTTGTCACGAATGCCAGATCCACCAGACCCAACACTTCCATATCCCCCCGACAGTGCCCATGATCGGTGGACTGTTCCGAAAAGTCCATATCAACATGATGCTGATGCCCCGCTCCAGCAGTTATTGGTATATTGTCCAAGCCTGATGCGCACTGACCTCCTATCCAGAATGGCGCATGTTGCGTTCTGAAAATGCCATGTCCATAGCCATATTCATCTTCGAGGAACTCTTATGCCGGTGGGGTCCTCTTTCCAAAATCGTCATTGACAACGGGCCCGCTTTTGTCCAAGCTCTAGATGTCCTTGCTGACCACTACCAAGTCCGACATGTTCGAATCTCCCCCTACAACTCCCAGGCTAATGGCTTGGTCGAGCGGCATCACTACGATGTCCGGGAGGCCATCGTCAAAAGTTCCCAGGGGGGGAGTCCCGCTGGTATTCTGTCGCTCACTCAGTCTTTTGGGCCGAGCGCATCACCATACACCGCTCAACTGGTTTGTCCCCTTACTTCATGGTTCACAGTGTAGAGCCACTATTCCCTTTTGATATCTCCGAGGCTACTTTCCTCGTTCCCCCACCAGATACCGACCCACTATCCTCGTCCAGCCTGATCGCCTGGAGAGCCCAACAGCTCCAAAAGTGTCAGGAGGACTTGGAATCAATCCACAAGCAAGTCCTCAAGGCGTGCTTTGACTCTGTCAAGCACTTTGAGGCCGCTTTCAAGAATAGGATAAAGGACTTCAATTTCCGTTGTGGAAGTCTCGTTTTAGTCCGAAACACATGCGTCAAAAAGGAACTAAACCAAAAGACAAAGCTGAGGTACCTCAGTCCAATGGTGGTCTTACATCGGACTACTGGAGGATTGTATATCCTGGCCGAGTTGGACAGTGCAGTTTCCAAGCTGCGCTATGCAGCATTCCATTTAATCCCCTATTATCCTTGGTTCCAAACTAACGTCCTGGTCACCAAACTCACAGATCTAGACGACGAAGATCTGGACAAGATAGCAGGAGAAGACATTGAAGAGCTTGACGATGAAGAACTGGACTTGTCCGGTTAAAAGGGTCCTGATACGCTGTCGGACTAGTTTTCCCTCTCTATCTTACCCTAGGATTAGACCGGTGTCCTTATTCAACCCCACTCACATACACTAAAAATCCAAAAACAGTCTTCTTACATACCATACTATATTGCACATTCAACACCAAACAAATTAACAAGGACAGTAATTCCGTCTCTTTCCCTCTCTCTCGTGTCTCTCGAACCTCTATAAATAACGCCCACTTATTCTTCTAACGTGTGCTGAGACACTGCGCACTTTATATATCATAGACCGACCTTAGACCGAAGAAGACCGAGGTAACCTCAGCAGTGAAAGGTGTTAATAGCAGACCGATGAAGCCAAATCGGGCGGTAGTCCGTACTACCCTTCTCTCGCCGTTTTGTTCACCTAACTGCCTCTTTCCCTCATTGCTCTTTACCTTACTCTTACCCCATTCAAAAGTGAGAACAGACTTTTACATTACAAAGCTATGTACAGAGGGGAGGCACAGACAGGTACCTTACAGACTCTCCTTGTCCAGCTCCTCCACAATCTCCGAGAGTTCGTGGAGGAGGCCCTCGTGCTCGACTTCAAGCACCTTGATAGTGCCACGGACTTGCACGAGCCAGGCTCAGACCAGATTGACTCGCCGGGTGAAGGGACCACACAGTCGGTCTGGCGCATATTGACTTTCAGCCTTCTTCATTGGGGCCACTCCCTTACTCTTCTCTGCGCTCGCCCTTTCCTTCCCCTTCCCCTTTGCCTTGCTCGTTGACGCCTTGACGATCTCCACCTTGTCCTCTTCATCGCTGTCCACCTCCTTGTTGTCCAACAAGGCAGCCAGCAGGGCAGCTGCCCCCCTACCCCTTTCTGTTGTTCGCATTGCCCTCACAGGGCGTTTGGCTAGAACGAACTGTTAGAATGCACTGATGAGAAAACAGGCGACTTACGACAGGCAGGCGGCACCACTACCGTTACGCCGCCCCGCTTCCTCAGCGCACTCTGACCCCCCGCGACCGAGCAACCGACCTTCTTCGCCCAGCACCACTGACAGGCAGCACTGGCGCCCTCGAAACAGGTCTCCCCGACCTCTCAGCACCTGTTACAGGCCCAGTCCACAGGCCGGGGAACCCACGCCCGCTCCTTTGTCCCAAGGGTCAGCGCCGGTCTCTTCTTGTGTGTACCAAGCTTCCCACTCGCATCATCGTCGTCCTGCCACACCCGCTAAGTCTGAGTCAGTAGAGGAACCTGGGCGATGTCGGACCATGCACCTTAACCCCTGACGAGACCTCTGACATTGCCTTGGACCCCTCGCCCACCTTCTCAGCCTCGTGCACTATCACCTCCACCACCTCTTTGGCCTCCATGGCAGACTCTTGAGTCGCCATTGGTGCTTGCTCGGTGACCTGTCCTGACTGCTGCTCTGCTATGACCCTCTCCTGCTCCCACCGGGTCGTCCAGCTCTCCCATGTCTGCTCTGCCTCCGCGATCCTCGCCGCGTCTTCTTTGTCCAGCTCCGTATCGATCAGGAGTTTGTCGGCCTCCTCTTGCGCTGATGACCATTCCACCTGAAAGTGCGTCTATGTTAGCTCGTTTCGCCTCAGAGGTTCCAGAGGAACTTACCATAACTGTGTCGAATCGACCCACCCAATCCTGCATCTTCTCTCACAACTCCTCTTTGTCGTTGGGCACGCATCGCGCCAACGCGTTGAGCTTCTCTACAGCCACCTTGCATTGCTCCTTGAGGGTCCAACAGATGGCCACACCCATTGTAGAGACCAGCCTGTCTCTGTAGGCATAAGACCCCTCCTGTCGCAGTTATACTGCCCCCTACCACCTTATCACCTTTCCCACTATGTCCTCACTACTCCGTCTGTGCTCACCACAGTCCGCAGCACAGTCCGGGTCGACGAGGCCTCAGACTATATTGGACTACCGCGGTCTCTCCTTCCACCCTTGTACATTTCCCTTTATCTTATCCATCAATCACTTTACCCCTTCATTCGCACCCACCGTTCTTCCTTGCAACATGCCATCCGTGGATGGCGGGGTCTTTATTTTTCTTTCAAGCCTACTTAGACCAGGCCCAATCACATGTGATGGACTCAGTATAGATGTCACACTGTCTATAGGGCGGCCCTCTTTTTTTCTGATTCATTTTGACAGTTTGATATAGTGTTTCAATACCCATATTTAGTCTCTTGCCGTCGGTTAGTGTTACCTAGACGTCGTTAGAGTCCAAGCATACTTGGACTATAATGCTGTTGTACAGAATGGGAAGGACAGCTCCCTTTTGGCTCATGAATCACCGTCACCGTCACCGACACCGTTTTGAACTTCTCTAAACGACCTCAGTGAACTGTCCACTGAGCTTGAACTGTTTTCCCTGCAACCTGAAAGCTTCGAAATCTCTCAGACTCTTGGACTTGTGTGCGATCTGCAACCGGACTTTCTCATACTGCTGAGTGCCATTGCTCGGACTTCTTCCGGAACCTTTCCCTTTCCTTAGAATCTCTTTTGGAATGAACATACCGTTCCCACCACTAATTCTACGGTACTGAAGGCCTGGACTCTTAGGTGTCCCTACCTACATAGTCCTCACAGCCTTCCTACCATCATATCAACGCTGAGGAGGCACTCCAACTTGTTCCAAAGCAGTATTATCGCTATGAAAAGGTCTTTTCACAAAAGGCGTCGGAGCAGATGCCCTCACAAAAGCCATGGGATCACACGATAGAGCTAAAAGAGTCCTTCAAGCTGAAGAAAGAACGAATTATTCCCCTAAGCCCAGTGGAGCAACAAGAAGTGGAAGAGTTTGTCAATGATCAGTTACGAAAGGGGTATATTCACCCATCAAAGTCTGAACAAACGTCACTGGTGTTCTTTGTGCCCAAGAAGGATGGAAGGAAGAGAATGGTTTAGGACTATTGGTATCTAAACGAGCACACCATTTGCAACAATTACCCCCTTCCACTAATTTCCTAGCTCATCGATAAGTTAAAGGGAGCAAAGATTTTCACAAAGATGGACCTCCAGTGGGGATACAACAACGTTTGGATCAAAGAAGGAGACGAATGGAAGGCCACCTTCATTTGTCATAAGGGAGCCTATGAGCCAACAGTGATGTTCTTTGGGCTTTGCAACTCCCTGGCAACCTTCCAGATGATGATGAATGACCTCTTCTCAAATATGCCCAACGTAGTGGTCTATATTGATGACCTACTAATATTCTCCCAAAATCCCAATCAGGAAGCTCATCAAAGGAGGGTTAAGGAAGTCTTGGCACACCTAGAGGAAAACAACCTATTCATAAAACCAGAGAAATGCATTTTCTCTGTCACCACCGTCAAATTCCTCAGGATGATAGTAGACCCTATGGGGATACAAATGGATTCAGGAAAAGTAAAAGCAGTGGTGGACTGGCCCCCTCCAACCACCTTACAGCAAACGCATGCATTCCTTGGACTAGCCAACTTCTATCGATGCTTCATCAAGGACTATGCAAAAATCACCCATCCCCTTCATGATCTGACAAAGAAGGACACTATTTTCGAATGAACAAAGGAGTGTCATGAGGCATTTATGGAATTAAAATGACGCTTTACCATGGCCCTGGTCTTAGCATATCCAGACAATGATTGCTGCTACCGATTGGAAAGTGACGCTAGTAACTGCATGGTCGGAGCAGTGTTATCCATTCAAAAGGAAGACTGATGGCACCCCATGGCCTTCTCTTCTCACTCCATGACGCCAGAGCAGCACAATTACCCCATCGCTGACAAAGAGATGTTGAGCATCATATCCACCTTAGAAACATGGCAACATTACCTAGAAGGAACCACCTACGAGTTTGAAATTTGGAACAATCATCAAAACCTCGCCTGGTTCATGATGAGACAAGACCTCAACCAGTGACAGGCCTGGTGGGCCCAATATCTGTCATGTTTCAATTTCAAGTGATGTCACAAGGCAGAAAGCTTAATGATGAAAGTGGATGCCCTGTCGCAATGATTGGACTTGGTCGGAGGAGGAGATGACGATAATAAGGCCATTTTAGTGATACCCCCAGAACAGGTGTGACAAGTTGAGGAAGAAGGAGGGATAACCGAGGTAACATCTCCCAGTGATGAACTAACAGACGAGATCTCCCACAGAACTACGTGTCTCCCCAAAACCACTCTCAAGAAGCTGATGGCACAGGGATATGAGATCAAAGATTGGGTGCTCAAAAGGAATGACCGGATCTATGTACCCCCTGACCTATGCATCCAGATTACCACTCTCCATCATGACCATGTAGTCAGTGGACACCCTGGAATTTATCGAACCCTGGAACTCCTTACCCGGTTCTACAGTTGGCCAGGGATGAGAAAAGATGTGGAAGAGTACGTGAAGGCTTGTATGCATTGTGCTTGAGCAAAGACCACCAACCATCCACTGCAAGGAGAACTCCAACCTCTTCTGGTACCTAACGCCCCTTGGGAGGACATTTTGGTGGATTTTATCACGGACTTGCCCAAAGCAGGAGAACATGACACCATCCTAACAGTTGTAGATTGATTTTCAAAGGAGGTCAAACTAATCCCTTGTGCCAAGACATGCACTGCTGCCAGATTGGCGGACTTATATTTAGCCCACATATGAAAGCATCATGGCCTTCCCCAATCTATCGTCTCAGATCAGGGCCCCCAGTTTGCGGCCACATTGATGATGTTGCTTTGCACACAGCTAGGGATTTCAGTAAAGAAGTCTATGGCTCATCATCCCCAAACAGATGGACAGACGGAACATGTCAATAGAGAGGTTGGTTCCTATCTCCGTATGTACTGTGCTGAACAGCAGGATGATTGGGCACATTGGCTGCCCCTGGCTCAATTCTCCCTGAATGTGAAGCAGTCCTCTGCTTCAAAATTCTCCCCTTTCCAGGTCACACGCACATACCAGCCCTAGATGGGAGTCGAACCTTGTGACATGAAATACCCCACTGCCTCCGCAATGGCATGTGATTATCAGACCATATTACAGCAGACCAGGAACCACCTTGACCAAGCACGTAAGCAGATGACAGAGACAGGAAACGCCCATCAAATCCCAGCACCATTCTATGCCATCAGCAAAAAGGTCTGGCTCGCGACCAACAACCTTACTCTGCCTTTCCCCTGCCACAAGCTTATGAATCACTGGATCAGCCCCTTTTCCATCATTGCCATAAAAGGGCCCAATGCCATACACCTCTGGCTGCCTTCGTATATCCATATCCACCCAGTTGTAAATATCTCCTGCACCAAGCCTTACTCACTGCCTCTCCCTTCCCAGCCAGATCCTCAGCCCAGCCCCACACTTATCACCAACAATCATGATGCTGAGTACGAAGTCAACTTTATTATTGATTCTCATCCCTATGGCCATGGCATCCAATATCTTGTTCACTGGAAGGGTTACTCCACGGCTGACCGCACCTGGGAGCTGGCCTCCCATCTCACTCATTGCGCCAATGCCCTCCATGACTTCCACTGCTCTCACCCCACTGCCCCTCGTTCTGTGTCTTGCTTGGTCTTCGCCACTCTCTTCTTGCACCCTCTTCCCTTTGCTTCCCCAGAGGTTCAGCTTTAGCAGGGGGGTAGTGTTATGACCTCACTCATGCCCCTATCTTTTTCCTTCCATTTTTGGTTCCTCTCCTATCCTGGGATCAGTACCCACTCTGGACTGCGCATACTAACAGCATTTACATGCCACATGATGGCAGCACCAAGCTGTGATTACCTTAGTAAGCAGTCCAGCCCATTTGCATGGCCCCATGACATCATTATTGTGCTATATCACGACATAATCATGCCATCTCGCATCATCAGCACCTGGGCTGCGCAAACCAGTGCAGTGACTCCCCATGACTTGTTTCCAGCCAGTGGTGTAAGCCCCTCACTCCCACATCTGCCCTAAAGCTCCTGTAAGTAGTAATAGGACAACAATATGTACAAACAACCTGTAATTGTATAAAAGGCTGGCAATTCAGCCCCAAGATCCTCATTCGAGTTATCTTGGGTTTTCCTCTTAGTCCTCAGTTGACACCTGGGCCCCACTAGCTCTTGTTACTGTTCCCCTACCTGCTGTCCTACAGCTCACTAGCAGCCCTGCCTAAGGGTTGTTTCAGCAATCACTACATAGATTTCCTTCCTTTCTTTTCTCTTTTCTTTCATTCTGCAGACCAAAACAGATATCATTGAGTTGGACATATACAACACAAGTGGCAGACTATCTATGGCAGACTGACTACACGTCCATCTCCTCTAGTTCCACCACTATCTTCCCCACCTCTGTGATCACCAAATCCTGCACAACTTCCAGAGCCTTGAAGTCCATGTGGATCTGGAATAGTTCTGCTTGTGCCACATTCAGATAGCGGACCAGGCCCTGGTGTTATTTCCAGACCGTGGATGACTCAGACCTTGCCATCATGGGTGCCTTCCCCTTTTCCTTGCTCCACACTGGCACATCCTCCTCGCTCGCACTCTCGTTGTTGTCAGACAGAATGGAGGAGGCCCACTTGCTTGGGCCGGCCTTGGTGGTTGGTTGTATCAGCTGTCCAGCTGATAATCATTAGT
The DNA here is from genome assembly GCA_038093995.1 of Tylopilus aff. callainus. Classification (NCBI taxonomy): domain Eukaryota; kingdom Fungi; phylum Basidiomycota; class Agaricomycetes; order Boletales; family Boletaceae; genus Tylopilus; species Tylopilus aff. callainus. The sequence goes on along the minus strand of JBBPTI010000081.1, from coordinate 15,133 downwards.
ATGAGTTACCACTAGGTGGCAGACACTTACCTCAAGTGGTCTCTATGACCACTTCCACCTGATTGGTCTTCCTTGCTCCTGACCAACCCACCGCAAAGCTACACTGGGTCTTCAGCCTATGGCACTGCATGCAGGCGACCCCAGCTCCTGTCTTGCATCCTTCTGGGATGCCCACCTTCACACATGACTCACAGACATGGTGCACTGGTGTTGTTCCCATCTGCCACATTGCCTCAGCTTGCCTCTTGGGGGTGGGCACCATTTTCCCTTGCTTGTTGTCCATTCGCAGTCACTATTCTGGGTCAGTGTTGCTCCAGCGGTTGAGCAACTTACCATGCACCTTTAGCGACAATGTCACAAACCATGCACCTTTAGTGACAATGTCACAGACCATGCATCCACTGATGATGCCCACTTCTCCGTGGTTACCATCTGCTCCACCTCCTCGACCTTCATCGCTGTGTCTTGTGTTGGTATCAGTGGGGCCACCTTTCTCCTCTTGGTCCAGTCTGTGCATGTCAGCTCCGCTGCATGGAGCACCTGGCTTATTTCCAGATCTGGGTCCGTGTCAAGCTGGAGCACATCAGCCTTGTATTGGGCCAACTCTAACACATCCTGCCCTTGCTATCAGTGAACAGTACCACTGTGAGTAGTTTACAACTCACCAATGCCATCCCAAATTCCTTCATCCACATTGTCTTCTCCTCCTCCAACTCATCCCAGTTGTCTGGCATTGACTTTGCGACCACCTCTGCTCAACCTATTGTGTCTTGAACTCTCTGGTGCACAGCCTGTCGAAGTGCTGCCCCAGTGTTGTTTAGGGAATAGTGGCAGTTGAGTTGGCTCTTGAATTGGGACATGGTGAGTCATGATGAACAGGTGAGCGAGTAGTGGTAGTAGAGTTGAGAGTTTCACACCAGCACACACGCACTCTTAGCTGTCCCACTTTGGACCCTGTGAACTGATTGGTCAGCCCATGTACCTGACTGGGGACAGTCAGTATCTAAGTCCCTAGCAGATGTAAAGAGTCAGGACTCTCTGTGGTGATATCTGCTTCTTTTTCTATATTCCATGGTCTCTCTTACTATGACCCCAATTACTTACTTTGACTCCAGACTTGCAATTCTTATAAATCCATTCCTAGTCTGATGCACTGATTAGTCTGGAACTACTGGACTTTACTCAGACACACTGGTTTTTACTTTACTATTTCCTTTTCTGTTCTTACTTACATAACAGCCTTATATGCTGTCATTTAGCCATTTTCCTGTCATTAGCAAAAGTCTAGGGTATGCCCAGACTATAAAAAACTTGTTTCACCTGAGGAAAATTTAGTGACCTTCTGCTCACACCATCACCATCTACCATCTATTGTCTACCAATCACCACTACTGTTCTACTACTCACTGTCATCATCTCCACCATTCTTTACTGCTTTTACATGCATCTTGATGGCCTGAAGTCCAGACTACTGGACTAACACACCCCAAACTGACTGGTTCACTTCTTGGACCTCCATTAAGTGATTCCCAACTTCATCTCTCTGTTCCCCTTTACCAGAGTCCCTTTAGGAGTGAACATAATCACTCCCCCTTATACCCAGGATGACCAGGACTAGCAGGTTTCATCCCTAGTCTGCTCCCAAGCATCCTAATTACTTTACACTGGTGACATGGGTTGCTTGCTAGACCCAGCCTTGGTTGCCATGCAAGTTGGCCATTTTGTAACCACTGGTGCAGGCTCTAGCAGATTGTGAGTTCACACTGCTACCACCACAAGACTACTTACCTTTAGCAGTGGCCTGCACTGCTCCTGCTCTTGCGGCTGCCTTCTTCCATGGGGCTGCCCATCCAGTGCTCAGGTCACACTTGATTTGGTGATTGTAGCACTGCTTGCAAGCAGAACCTGGACCTGGCACACACTGCTTGTCTGCATTGGCAGCCTGGTGATAAGATGGTAGGAAGGCTGGGAGGACTATGTAGATAGGGACACCTAAGAGTCCAGGCCTTCAGTATCATAGAATTAGTGGTGGGAACAGTATGTTCGTTCCAAAAGAGACTCTAAGGAAAGGGAAAGGTTCTGGAAGAAGTCCGAGCAATGGTACTCAGCAGTATGAGAAAGTCTGGTCGCAGATTGTGTGCAAGTCCAAGAGTCCGAGAGATTTTGAAGCTTTCAGGTTGCAGGGGGAAACGGTTCAAGCTCAGTGGATGGTTCACTGAGGTCGTTTTGAGAAGTTGAAAATGGTGTTGGTGATGGTGATAGTGATTCATGAGCCAAAAAGGAGCTGTCCTTCCCATTCTGTACAACAGCATTATAGTCCAAGTATGCTCAGACTCTAGCGACATCTAAGTAACACTAACTGACAGCTCAAGACTAAATATGGGTATTGAAACACTATATCAAACTGTCAAGATAAATCAAAAAAAGAGGACCGCCCTATAGATGGTGTGACATCTATACTGAGTCCATCACATGTGATTGGGCCTGGTCTAAGTAGGCTTGAAAGAAAAATAAAGACCCCATCATCCACGGATGGCACGTTGCAAGGAAGGATGGTGGATATGAATACAGGGGTAAAGTTATTGATGGATAAGATAAAGGAAAACATACGAGGGTGGAAGGAGAGACCGCAGTAGTCTGATATAGTCTGAGGCCTTGTCGACCCGGACTGTGCTGCGGACTGTGGTGAGTACAGATGGAGTAGTGAGGACATGGTGAGGAAGGTGGTAAGATGGTAGGGGGCGGTATAACTGCAACAGGAGGGGTCTTATGCCTACAGAGACAGGCTGGTCTCTATACCAGCATTGCATGCAGACCTTGTCAGTCCACCACCTCACCCGCGGCATGTCTGAGGGCTTGAGCCTCTTCATAGCTGTGTCCTCATTGTTGTCATTGTGCGCCCTCTACACAACTATTAGTAGCTCACAATTAGATACCCATACCATGTACCTTTGCAAATGACGCCTCAGACATCCTGTTAGATGGTGTGGTGTGCCTCGCCACATCCACTGCCAGCATGTTTTCCTGCATGGCATTTGTCTCATCCTCTATGGGGGCAAGTCCTTCAACAGGTCCAGCAACTGCTTTATCTTGCTGCATTTCAGCAATCTGGGAAACCACAGGCTTGTGAACTGACCAGGCTTGGAAGAAACCATCAGCCTCATCGAGTTGCACATTGACATCTTCAGGCAATGATGTGTTGAGCCTGAGGTTCGCCACTGCCTCAGTCACAGCATTCCAGGTGTCCTGGTAACAGTCTTATTAGTGTCCACACCCCACAGCTTTTTGGACTCACCATCCTTGCCCCAAATCACTTCACCCAGTCATCCTGCTCCTCCTGTAGCCCCTTGCTGTCTCCTGGCCTCATCATTGCCTCAGTATTGAGTGCCTCAGTGGCCTCATGAAAAATGCCTTGCAGCTTTACTCAATGTGCCACGCTGGCATTCACAAGTTGGCAGTTTCATTCGAATCAGCTGGACATGGTTGGGTGGTGTAAAGGAGTGAGGATAGATGAAGAAGAAGTGAACCAACAGCAGACTTGTAGTCATGACACACCTACTGTTTTGAATCCTGCATCAACGTGTATCATGTAACCTGACTGGGGATAGTCAGTCGCTAAGTCTCCCATGAATGTAGAGAGTGGTATGTCTCTATAATGGTATCCCTACATCTCATGTCCTTTCATACAGTCTCTGTGCCCCTTTTGTTTCTACCTTCACACCCCCCTTTTTATCTTGTACAGTAGGACTGGTCGACCAGATGCAAGTCCATCAATAAGTCTGGAAGACCATTGGTTTTGTTTTATTTTATGTTCTCTTGACTAGTTTATTCTTGTTTCTTCTTTAGACTCGGGTTCCTATAGTTGTACCTAAGTCTTGGGCATTTCCAGACTATAAAGCAATGTCATAGGAACTTGGAATGTAGCTCCCATTTTAGCTCTTACCATACTGTTTACCATTCACTGACCATTTAATGCTCACCAACTGTTCACTGCATCGCTACCACTCACCAATTATGACCATCTCATCTCCCGTTACTACCCCCAACCACTAATGCTCTACAAGACCATTGGACTTGCACTTCTCGCTGGTTGACTACTCAAGGACTTCTCTGCTCCACTCCCTGTGCTCCAGAGTTCCTTAGGGGCGAACCTATTGCTCCTCACACACACTGACAACCCCTAGGACTTCTAGGACTTCTAGCAAAGTCCATCCCGGAGTCCTTGTCTTCTTTACAATGCTTAGCATCTCTTTATCTGTGATTGGGTAGTTTCACTCTTCAGATGTCATTGCATGGGAGGAATACATGACCGGATGCCATTTGTCTCCTTGCTTGACCAACAGCACTGCCCCAGTGGCAAAAGAAGAAGCATCACTTTTGAGCCAATACCTTTTGTTGTTGTCTGGGTATGCAAGTATGGGTGCTGTGGTGAATGTTTCCTTGAATCCTACAAAGGCCACTTCCTTGGCATCAGTCCAGAAAAAAGGCTCATCTTTCCTCATTAGATTGTGCAGGGGCCAGGTGACTTTGGCAAAGTCTTGAATGAATCTGCAGTAGAAGTTTGCCATGCCAAGGAAGGATCGAACTCCTCAAACATCCTTTGGCCTCGGCCAATCCATGATTGCCTTCACCTTTGCACTATCCATGCTTACTCTGTTTATCCCTACAATCATTCCAAGGAACTTTACTTCTTGCACCAAAAATATGCATTTGGAGGGCTTGATGAACAAATTGTTTTCTTCAAGCTGCCAGAGTACTTCAAATACAACCTTCTGGTGTTCCTGCTTGTCATTGGTTGGGGTGAAGATCATCAGGTTGTTGATATAGACTAAGACATTGGCAGACATGTTGGCAAAGATTTTATTCATCATTGTCTGGAATGTAGCTGGGGAGTTGCAGAGCCTGAAGAACATGACTAGGGATTCAAAGGCCCTGTGGTGACAGGTGAATGTGGCCTTCCATTTGTCTCCTTCCTTAATGTGAACATTGTTGTACCCCCATCATAAGTCCATCTTGGTGAAAAGGCGGGCATGCTTGAGCTAATTGATGAGTTGCACGATGAGTGGCAACAGGTAGTTGTTCCATATGGTGTGCTCATTGAGGTACTGATAGTCCTGGACCATGTGTTTCTTTCCATCTTTCTTTGGAATGAAGAAGACTGGCACAGTTTGTTCAGACTTGGAGGGGCAGATGTACCCTTTGCAGAGCTGGTCATCGATGAAGTCATCTACCTCTCTCTGCTCTTGTGGACTTAGGGGAATGTTTTGGCCTTTCCTTGGCTTGAAGGAGTCCTTTAACTCTATGGTATGGTCCCATGGCTTTTGAACCAGCATTCACTCTGACTCTTTCTGCTCAAACACCCAGAGATAGGGGTGGTATTCCTTTGGCACTAGATCTCAGGACCTTGGTTCTTCAGCTGTCACCTCTTTCACTTCTTTCACATCTATCCCTGCTCCTTTCTCCTGTTCCTCAGCCCATCAGACTACCTGGGAGATTCCTTCATAGTTGCATAACTCCAGGCATTCCAGGAGTTCAACTGTTCCTTTCTTCCAGTTGATCTTGGGGTTGTGAGTTTTTAACCATGGATACCCTAAGATGAGGTTGGAGACCTTGACTCAAGTCTTTTCTACATGCCTCTGGTACTCCAGAAGAACTTTGGCTGTGTGGGTTACAGGGCCTGCTTTATTCGGCATTCCATCAGCATTGTATACAAGTATTGGAGTGTCAAGCAGTTCAAGAGGGATGCAATGCTTCCAGGTGAAATCCTGATGTACAAAGGTGGATTGCACCCCACTGTCAAGTAGTGCAGAGGCAGTTACAAAGTCACTGGTCTTGATCTTGACCTTTATTTTGAGGGAGATTTCTCACTGATTGGTGCTAAGAATGCAAATAACAAGAGGCTCTTTTGTTAGGATTTGTGCATGTGGGGGAGTTGGAGGTGGAGTGGGGTATAGAAAGGAATTAAGCACAGTATTTAGTTCACAGTTGCCATCGAGCTGCAAAGTGGACTCCTTTTGACCAGGCAAGAAAATGGATACTATACAATTATCAGGGGTAATGCATAAAACATAGGATCATGTGATGAATCTTTCTTTAGCTGTCAGAGCACCTGACACACTCTTCAGGCTTTGCCTTTTCCCTTGTTGTCATAATGAATGACCTGAAAACCCAACTCTTCCTTGGGGTTGAATTGCTTCTTCACCACTGCTGCTAACTCTTCCATCCTAAGTGAGGTGTTGTTGTTGAACTCTTCGTCTTTGGCAAGCAGGATGCAACGGATCATTTTTCGCAACTTGCAGTAGGTGCTATGGCTGCCTTGGACAAATCTGCAAGAGGGGCATTGATTGACCTGAGGCTGCCTGCAATCCTTGATGCAATGACCAGTGTACTTGCAGTTGTAGCACTTGGCCTGATTGTTGAAGCTACTAAGGGCAAAAACTCCTTCTTCAGCATTCTTAGCTGCTAGACCTCACATGCTTATTCTATTCAGGACCCTTCTTTCTGATCCCTGAATATACTGGAGTGCCTCCATGGCAGTGCCAGTCTTTTGGATATTGGTCAAGTAGGCTGCTGGGCTGTTGGTTCTCTTTCCTTCTTTAAACAGCTGGGTGATAATCTATCAGAAGGTATTCTGCTCAAGCAGGTGAATTGCATGGGTGTTGTTGATATCAGCCTGCTGGTAGAGGGCTTTCCATTGGACTAGGAAGTCATCAATTCTCATTCCTCCTTGCTTGAACTCCTTGAGCTGTCAACAGGCCCAGTCCTTTTGATTGGCGGCCTGGAACAGTCCTTCTACTTCTTCTTTCAGGTCTTTCCAGGTGTAGATGTTGCCTTGGGCAAGGTGGGTCTGCACAAATGGGCCAGCTTTGGGTCCTTTGAGGCAGGACAGTACTGCGATGACTGCTTCATAACTTGTGGCAGGGGCAATGTGGGTGTTTACTTTAAACCATGCTTTCATTTTGGCCCACCATTCTTCAAATTTGGCAATATTGCTGTCATATTCTCCTGGATCTGTGAACAACTCAACTTTCTTCACTGTCCCAGGGGGACCAGTGGCTGCAATCTGGCCTTGGAGTGTCATGACTGTAGTTTGCCCTTGCATTACTAGGGCTTTGAGGTGCAAAATTTTGTTGTTCAAGACATGCAATGACTGCACAAGCTGTACATTCTGCTGGATTATAGTGCCAAACTCTACCACCACTGCATTCAGCTTGTCAGTTATCCTGACAGTAGGGTCAGTGAGTGTAGTGAGGAGTCCCTGCAACATATTGGAATCTTGTTTCTTTCTTTATCTCCTTAGTCATGGCCTTCTTGTACCAGCTTCTTTGGCTTCTTCTGCTCTCAAACAGGAGTGGTGCTAGAGGTCTTGAGCAGATGACAGTCTTCTGATCTCGCCAATCTCCAGGTCTTGGCCTGTTTAGGATCCTTATCTTTCTTGGACCCAAGCACTTCTTCAGTTTGTTTAGTAATCCCCCTATGGCTAAACCAAGAGCTTTGTAGATTTCAAAGAATAACTACCAGGCAGTGGCTTGTGCATCTGGCCAACCATTTTGGTTTACTTCATATTGGAAAGTCTCTCCATGTAATGCAGTAGCAGAGGTAGTGCCTAAAGAATACTCACCATAAGGGGTGCAGATGAAAAGAACAAGGGTATTACAGTTCGCTTGAACTGTGCATACAATGAGATAGGTAAGCAAGACAAGTAACAGGAAACTGATAAAACAAGAAAAGAACAGGGAGTAGTAGAAAAAAAGAGGGAACATGCATAGGTACAAAAAGAAGAATTAAAAGGGAATAGCAAGTGAGAAATAAAAGATTCAAAGAAATTTGGTGGGTCTTCACAAGCTGTTTTGGGGGCGAAGGTGGCCAGGAGTATCTTCTGTGTGAACAATACTTGAAGCAGCATGCTTGTTTGGGCAGGATTGGCATTGTGGATGACAAAGGGGGTAAGGTCTATTGCAGGCATGATAGTCTGGTGTGTAGGAAAGGGGGTGAGTGAGTTGTGCCTTGATAAAGGTGGTGTAAGTAGTGCACTGGTGTTGATGTTCTTCTGCCTCTGCTATGAGGCAGTGAAGGGTGGCAGGTGAGAGGGGAGGAGATATAGGTGGAATGAGGTTGTTTGGGTTAGTGAAGGGTGATGGGGGATAAACAAGGTCAGGCATAGCTAATGAAGCCCAAGTACTCCTTTGACTCCAGGAGACTATTGAGATCAGAAGACTGTAGTCTGCGCAAGACCTCTAGCGCCCCTCCCATTTGAAAGGCCCAGCCACAGCTGGTCTGCTTCTCCATTTCAATTTTTATCTAATAGACTGACAAACTTCCAAAGACCATCACAGTCTCCTATATATTCCTTCCTCTCCTCAACCCAGTCTTCTTTATTGTCTCCAAACATTTCTGCATTTGATTCTGTTTTCACCTTTGACCCCACTTCTCACTCTCTTGCATATAAACCAGTAGCTAAAAAGGTTCAGCCAGTTGTAGCTCCTCTGGAGGAGGAGTATTGCATGCTGCATCACTTACCTGATGATTCTCTTGCTGGTCTTGTACCACTGCCCACTCACCCACCAGACTTTGTTCCTGGCCTCCACTTTACACAGGAATGTGCTGATGCACTCAATCTTGACCCTGCGAATTGGCTATGACCTGAAGAAGTTAAGCTGGTCAGGTGGATAGTCTGCAATCATAAAGATGCCTTCACTTGGATCCCTATTGAGCATGGGCACCTCAATAAATGATATTTTCCACCTGTCAAGATACCAACAGTACCCCATATGCCATGGGTCCTTCACAATATTCTGATATCTCTGAAAGCCTGGGAGCAGGCAATCCAAATCATCAAAGACCAAATTGCTTCAGGCATATATGAGCCATCAGCCACAGCTTATCACTTGCACTGGATCTGCATCCTGAAGCAGGATGGAAAGACCCTTCACCTTGTCCATGACCTCCAACCCCTTAACACCATAACCATTAGGAACTTCTCTGTCCTGCCATTTGTTGAACACCTCACCAAATCCTTCAGCAGGTATGCAGTCTACAGTATGATGGATCTCTTCACCAGCTACAACCAATGACCTTTGCATGTGGTCTCCCAGGATATGCTAACTTTCAATAGTCTGCTTAGTTCTCATTGTCTTACCACTCTTCACATGGGTCATACTAATGCAGTCCAAATTTACCAAGCTGATATGGCATTTATTTTGCAGGATGAGATCCCTCACCATACCATGCCATTTGTCAATGACTTACCTGTGAAGTCTGAGACTATTAGGCACCAATGGCCTGACAGGTCCTACAAGACCATTCCTGAGAATCTGGGAATCTGTCTTTTTATTTGGAATCATCTTGTTGTCATTCACTGTATCCTACAGTGATTGCAGAACATCAACATGATGGTCTTTGCCAAGAAGTTCATACTTGTGGCTCCAGACACCACCATCATCAACCATAAGTGTACCTCTGAAGGACATGTAGCACATGAGGCCAAGGTCCAGAAGATTACAGACTGGCCAGACTGTGAAAAATTGACACAAGTCCATGGGTTCCTTGGTACCTGCAATGTTGTCCACATTTTCATTTGTAATTTCATCTCTCTTGCTCAACCATTAATAAATCTTACATGAAATGGTGTTCCCTTTGAATGGGGTGATGCTCAGAAAGACATGATGGCTCATCTCAAGGATGAGATCATTAAGTCCCTCATGCTCTGAAACACACTAAGTTGAGTATGTGTCAGCCTAGGGCTGCTATGGTGAATGGCAGCAAGATAAGGGGCATAATCTGATGGTACTGTCAAGGGGAGTCACACATGGGGCATGTCCTACAACCAATGAAGGCCTGGACTAAGGGTTGCTAGAGAAACCATTGGTATTGGTACTCATAGCCAACAAGACCCTTCTATGGCTAGGTATACTAGGCCATAGCCCATTAATGAATAGACTGGGGTCTGTTGGCTAAGAGGAGGGGGTTTATATACTGTACAGGGGTTTGTATCTATTTGTACACTAGGGTATAGAGTAAGTCCATATATAGTCTGGTGTGCTCTATGTATGGTAAGACCACTGTGGGTCTGTGAGGCTAAAGGGGGTGCTTTAGGGTTGGTGTGTGAGTGGAACTGGGCAAGGGACTATTGCTATAGGCCTGAGTAGAGTCATGGGACTGCAGAGTACTGCAGAGTGCTAAGTATAGCAATGGCAAGCAATTATGCAAGGATGGTGCAGTATGGTGCAATTGTGGGACTAATGCTATTGGTCATGAATGAGTTATTCCTGCTGAGGGAGTACTGCTATTGGCATGAGACTTTATGATGCAATAGCACAGCAGTATGGTGTGGTCCAGGAGTAGTACTGTAGTCTGTGAGTCATGACAAGTCCAAGGAGTCCAAGGGGCTGAGTGGTGATGCTGTGAGGCTGTGCTGTGTGTCCATGGGTGAGTCACTAAGCCAAAAGGAGTGAGGCTGTGACATGGTTACTGTTGCCATGGTTATTGCTGAGGTGCCAAGAATGCTGTATGCTATGGGGCTGAGGTTTAGGCCAAGGTGTATTGTGTGACTGGATTTCATAAGCACTGTGACTGTGCTGGTGGCTATGCCAGGTGGCTGTGACTGAGCAGCCAATGAGGAGACATCTCAGTATAGGGCTAAGATTGTGGCTGCTGGTGCTGCTGTAGGCCTTGTAAAGGCTAGGGCTCAAGTGGGGCTGGACTAGGGTTTGAGCTAGGTTAATGAGGGAGCAAAGGTGACTGTAGGCTTTGCTAGGCATTGAAAAATGAGGTTGTAACACACTCTGCTGCTTGGACTATGAGTCCAGCCAAGAGGTCATCCTAGCCATGGACATCTTGGTCATAGTGGTTGGCTTTATCTTATCACAGAAAGGCAAGGATGGCAAGCACTATCCAAACTGTTTTGGTTCCATTAGTCTTACTGAAGTTGAGAGCCATTATTCCCAGGTGAAACTCAAACTTTACAGACTCTTTCAGGCACTTCTCTCTGTCAGGGTCTTCATCTTTGGTATAGCTAACCTCATGGTAGAAATAGACACCAAATACATCCAGGGGATGATCAATAACCTGGACCTTCAGCCCAATGCAATCATCAATCAATGGATCATGGGAATTCTCTTGTTCCATTTTGAGATCTGTCATGTCTCCACTGCATGGCATGCAGGCCCAGACAGTCTTTCTCAGTGCCCCTCTTCTGATAAGGACCCTTCTAAAGAAGGGAGCATTGAGGACTGGCTTGACCAGGTCTATTCCTTCACTACCTTTATTCTTAACAATCACACCTTACCTCATTCATCCCTACCATTCTCCCCTTCCTTATTACTCTGTGATGGTCCACCCACATCTATGGACTATGTTCTTTTGCCTGCTCTGCAGCCTTGGTCTATTATGACCTACACTGTGGTCTTCTCCTCCACTACCACTGACCATAATCCACCTGCAGACTCCCCTACTATTCTGCAGTCCTCTAAAGCTATGGCATGAGAGGCCTGCATCTGTGCAATCCATGATTTTCTTCATTCCCATATATGCCTCACTGACCTTTCAGATGCTGAGTTCCAATCTTTTGTGAACTCAGTGATGAAGTTCTTTATCCTTAATAGTTCCTTATGGTGCCACAAACCTCACAGCCAACACCAACTTGTCATACTGGAAGACTGCCAGTATGGACTGATTAAGGAGGCACATGATGACCTTGGACACAAGGGTGTCTACACAGTCCATACCAGGCTACTGCTACACTTCTGGTGGCCAATGCTGGTTGACAATGTCAAGTGGTTCATGCACACTTGCCATGAATGCCAAATCTGCCAGACCACACACTTTCATATTCCCCCAACCATCCTGGTTGTTGGCAGACTTTTTCAAAAAGTACACATTGACACAATGCTGATGCCCTGCTCTGGTGGGTATAGATATATCATCCAGGCCCACTGCACTCTGACCACTTACCTGGAATGGCGTATGCTGCAGTCTGAGAATGGCACCTCAATTGCTGCCTTCCTCTTTGAAGACCTCCTCTGCTGTTGGGGTCCTATTTCCAAAATTGTAACTGACAATGGCCATGCTTTTATTCAAGGTTTAGATGTCCTTGTGGACTGGTATGGTATTCACCACATCCACATCTCCCCCTACAACTCCCAAGCAAATGGAGTGGTCAAACAGTGTCACTTTGATGTCTGGGAGTCCATCATCAAAAGTTCCCTGGGGGGGAGTCTCACTGGCATATTACCACTCACTCAGTCTTTTGGGCTGTGTGTGACAGTGGTCTATTCCACTGGTCTTTCACTGTATTTTATGGTTCATGGCATAGAACCACTCTTTCCATTTGACCTTGCTGAAGCTACTTTTCTCATCCCACTACTGGACACAGATCCCTTCACTCCATCTGGACTGATTGCCTGGCAAGCCTGCCAGCTCCAAAAGTGTCAGGATGACTTGGAGTTGATTCATGAGTGTGTAATGAAGTCCCACTTTGACTCAATCAAGCACTTCAGGACTGCTTTCAAGAACTGAATCAAGGACTTCAACTTCTGCCCTGGGAGTCTGGTCCTCACTCATAATATCTGTGTTGAGAAAGAGCTGAACTGAAAGATGAAGCCTAGGTACATCAGTCCAATGGTTGTCCTTTATCAGACTTCTGGAGGATCATATCTCCTGGCTGAGTTGGATGGCATGGTCTTGAAGCTGTGCTATGCAGCACTTTGTGTTATCCCTTACTGCCTTCATTTCAGATCTTCAATTCTGGTCACAGAACTTACTGGTCTCGATGATGAAAGCCTAGACAGGCTGGCAGGGGAAGATGTCCCTGAAGCAGATGAAGTAGATGTGGACTTCTATGACCCAGACCTATAAGTCTGTGGTCTTTTACAATACCTGTTCCTCCTCTCTGCTCCACCCCAGGATTTGTCTGGCACTCTCTCATACATACTGAAAAGACCTTTAACAGACTCTATGTGTTTCTCCTCCTCTCCACTCCTCATATACCATCTAAATAAAACATAAAAACCAAAAAATATAAAATATAAAACAAAGTCTGTCTCTTTCCCCTCTCTGTGCCTCCATGTGAATGTATCCAATGTACCTTCTGCTCTTTGCACGCGCCCTGAGGCACCGCGCACTTTTAGTCTGATAAACCGAACACCACCACATATACCCCATAGACCGAAGAAAGAAGACCGAAGAAGACAAGTCGGGCAGCACCCCGCACAATTCTTCTTATGTTTCTTTCCTTATGCACGCTACGCTTTGTTCCGCTTCGTTTTTTTGTTTTGATTACGGACTATTTTTATACAAAGAGCTAGGGACGACGCACGCGGACTTCTACAGGGGACGACGACACTACCTACTCAGAATCTACGGGCTCTGGGATGACACTCAGCTCCTTGGAGAGGATCCTCAGCTCCGCCAAGACGTCGTCCTGCTGCACTTCCAGCTTCTTGGTGTCGGTACGGAGCTGGAACAGCCGCGCCTCCAGGGCGTTGACACGACGCATTACTCCCTCGATCGGCCTCTTCTCCTGTCGCGCGGTCTTCTTCGGCATGGCCCGCTCCTTACCCTTGCCCTTAGTTTTGACGGGCGTAGGTTCTACCTCCTCCGAGTCGGACGACAGATCGATCGGCGACAGGAGTATCTTGTTAGACCCAGCCTTAGTCGCCGCCCGAGTTGGCCGTTTCGTAACGGCTGGCGCAGGCTCTAGAAGGTCGTGAGTCCCAACTGCAACCACCCCAAGATCGCTTACCTTTTTCAGCGGCACGCGCTGCTCCCGCTCCCGTGGCCGCCTTCTTCCGTGGGGCCGCCCGTCCAGCGCTCAGGTCGCACTTGATCTGGCGCTCGTAGCATCGTTGACAGGCGGATCCTGGGCCCGGCGTACATCGCTCGTCCGCGTTGGCGGCCCGGCACTGCGCGCAGACCTTCTTGTAGGTCCACCGCCTTACCCGCGGCGCGTCCGAGGATTTGAGCCTCTTCGCGACCGTATCCTCGTCCCCATCGTCGCGCGTCCTCTACACAACCATTAGCAGGGCGCGAGTTAACACCATAAAACCTACCTTCGCGGACGACGCCTCAGGCATCGCGTCGGACGGCGCGGCGCGCCTTGTTGAACCATCCACCACTGCCTCTGCTACCGCCGGCGTGTCTTGCTCTATGGAGTCTGCCACATCTACCGCGGGGACGGGATCTGCGACAGGACCGGAGACCGCCTCGTCTTCTAACGATGGTGTCACCTGAGCGATAGTCACCTCGGGAACCGCGGGCTCGCGAACCGACCAGGCAAGGAAGTAACCGTCTGCCTCGTCCAATTGCGCGTTGACGTCTTCAGGCAGCGACGTGTCGAGCCCGATGTCTGCCGCAGCCTCAGTCGCGGTGTTCCAAGCATCCTAGCGACGGTCTTATCAGTGTCCAGGCTCCACGGCTTTTCGGACTCACCATCTTCACCCCGAATCGCCTCACCCAGTCGTCCTGCTCCTCCATTAGCCCTTCACCGTCTCCCGGCCTCGTCATCGCCTCGGTACTGAGCGCCTCGGTGGCCTCGCGAAAGGCGCCTTGCAGCTTCGCCCGATGGGCCGCGCCGGCATTCGCGAGTTGGCGGTTCCTTTCGAATCGGCTGGACATGGCGAAGTGGTGTTGAGGAATGAGGGTAGACGAAGAAGAAGGGAGCCGACAGGGGACTTGTACTCGCGACGCGCCCGCCGTTTCGAACCCAGCATTAACGCGTATCACGTGACCTGACTGTGGACAATCAGTCGCTAAGTCCCCCGCGGATGTAGAGAGTGGTGCGTCTCTATGGTGATATCGTTACCTTTCACATCATTTCATACTTTTTTATGCCCTCCTGAACTTTACCTTCACCCCCCCATACCTTGTACAGTAGGACCGGTCGGCCGGGTAATAGTCCGTTGATAAGTCCGCCCAGCTGTACATAGCCCGGAAGACCGTTTGGCCGGTTTCATTTCCCTAGTTTATTCTTATTTCCTCTTTTAGACACTTGCTCCTAGTGTTGCCATGAAGTGAACTGCAGTGAAGTGAAGTGGTTTTCATGCCCACTTCATGTCCAACTCAACTGAATGAAGTTGCATGAAAGTGACTTCATTCCACTTTGGGAGGTGGGATGAAGTGTCACATGTCTCCATCC